>CM067368.1:6760905-6777210 GCA_034401795.1 Chaetoderma sp. LZ-2023a
CATATTGTCTTGAATATTTTGAAAACTGAAACTTGTTTAACTGGGAGCTCTTGCTGCCATAGACATCAGCAGCCACAACGCCCACCCCAACCCCACCCTCCCCAAATCTTATTAGTTTCTAAATATTCAACAGCTCACCGTTATAGTTGCCATGAAAGGTAGATTCTTGGAATTAAGGTTTCCAAGTTTTTAATTGATTCCTCCGCTCGTGGAAAGTGGGCGGAGCATCTGTAAACATGGGCGGGGAATAGCAAGAAATGGACCGATCTATTATCGAATAAATAACGATTCACTAAACTATGGATGCGCCATCAACGGGTTAGCATTTTCATTTAGATACCATCAGACCAATCCTAAAGATCTCGTCAATGATTTTGTCAATGGGACCTATTTCTTCTCCACCAGTAATGAATAACCCGATTTGAGGTTTGTTCAGATAAGTATGATCCATAGACCCGATTACGCGGCTTCCGATGCTGGTACTGGACCAATACCAGGCCAAAACGGTCCGGTACTGGCCAAGTAAAACTGCATTATCAGCGCAGTAACACATTTGTTTTAATTAGGTAAATATAATGCGTTTTGATGGTGATCTGAAATCAGTACAACATATTTGGTATAAAAAGTTCATTACGCGCTCAGTATCTTGGCTCTGCACAGTCTCTGAGATGTGTATAGTAAAATAGCCATGTTGTTGTAACTCAAATCCATAGGCATCAGCGTCCAGTTAAATTAGTCTCAAAACATGCAACAGCTTACTTGTATAGTCTTCTGGAGATTGAGATTCAGGGTTCGATCGATCCCAACACAGCCAAGCCGGACGTATAATCATCGCTTGGTAAGCACTGATAAATAATGGTTTTATCAAAGATGCCAGAAAAACACTTACGAGCATCTACCTTCCCAGTGAATGTACGTATGTGGGTCCTTCCTTGTGGGAAAAGCTGGTATGTCACGATGTAGTTTGAGACGGGATCTCCTCCCTCATCTGGATTAGCTTTGACATTCAGATGGAATTCTCCATCTTGATTACTGCGTACGCTAAGTATTGGTGCAGCAGGTGGGCCTGTCAAGAATGTAATATACAATATATAATTTTGTGTAGATGACTAGACCAATCTTATGTTCCGTAGGAGATGCAAAAAATAGTTTAAATACGTCCCTCTGTTAGAGCGCCTCTGTTAGAGCGCCTCTGTTAGAGCGCTCTGTAACAAAAATATTCTATACGGAACGATCATGTTTGCGATACGCTTATGGCGTAATATAGGCCTCTGTGACTATAACGTTGTTTCACGTGCAATTACGTCACAGATTAAAACCATGTTTTGTTTTTCGCGAGTCACCTCCAAACATGCTTCACGAACTAGCAGAGTGCTTTAACAAAACGTATCGTTCCATAGGAGAAACTTTTTCTGCTCTGCTAATCTAGCAGAGCGCTCTGTTAAGTTTCCTTAGGGAACGCGCTCCAGGAGTTAAATTGGCTGAAGCGGGTATTGACGTCCATCAACTGCTTTTGCATTTTTGATAACTTCACCGTCCAGAATCTTGAAACCAGGTGATGACACATTTGGTATCTTTGGGCAATGTTTTTAAAATCCATTTCTTTGCAAACCATCTGGCATCATTAATAAAAATCTGCTTTACTTGCATATCTTCTCAAGGGTGCATCAAACCGCAAATGAGGTGTCGATAACTGATTTTTCGGGTCACTTACTGTAGAAGCTATTATGATAGAGACATACCTGGCACACAGTCGCAGACCTCCATCATCAGGTTTCTAACCCGTGAAGATATGAAGAAAGCTTTTCGTCAAATTCTCAAAAACATTTTTTGTTGTCAAAGGTAAAGAGTATATAAGAAGCCTGAGATGTCAGTTATAAAATCTAAACATGGCATTATCTCTCCGTGTCTTAACTCGCCAGAGTGTGTAACTCGTGAAAGCTAAACTTTCATTAGTCTAGTGAGTAATGACTGACCATTTAACCTGTACAAGCTAGTAGTCCCAGAGCTCAGATGGTTTTATTTGACTTTTATTTACCAAAATGTCTGAGGGTGGTTCCTAGGGTAAAATTTTCTGTAGAATTCAGAAATCCATTTCTTATCAAAAATCTACTTGGAAGTTTTTTCACAATTTGCTCTTGAAGTGATGTACCCTCTACATCAATACCCTCAATTTTGCGCTACAATGGTAATTTGGATGATTTTGGCTTTGTCAACCTTGGGCCTGGAAATGTGCCACGTAGTCGTGATGCATACAAATAAGTGATCACATGAATGGGTGGCAAGTCTTAATGCATATCCCATGTCGGAATGCCTGGTATTCATGGCATAACACGGGTGGTAAGCTTATTTATAAATATATCCCCATTTTGTCAGCGACGCTCTTGCAAATGTGTATTAACGACCTAGCTCTTTGATTAGAATGCAGATAATCATCATAAATGCTGATTATTCTATGCTATATTGTGCTAAAATCATTCAGACATAAACATTGGACAACATCTATATGTTTGAAGGGTACACAATTTGTATTGCTGTTTGACATCTACATAGATACTCAAAACCCACCAGACCTCTTGCTTAATAAACGTCCAATAGAACAATCTGATGCTCAGAATTACTAGCCAGGAAGTAGAATGATGTTGTTGGTGATGGTTTTCTTTGTTTTTATTAAAATAGCATGTTTCAATCTATTGCAGGCTATTATAGATGATAGCTCCGGCGAGATCATTAGTGTAGTCTGCAGCGTGCAATTGTTGTATGTGTATTAGCGAATGGTGTGTAAAATAGACAACAGCCTGTATATTAGATACGTGTGCAGACTAGATACCATTGTGTAGTGTAGGGAATATCGTGTAGACTAGATGATAATTCGATTAGTGAATAGTTAGTTTTCCGGATAGAATAGGTTATGACACCATCCAAACGGACTTGCATTTACATCTTGGTGGGAAATGTGCTGAAGAAATCAAACCATTCGATGATAAACCATGGGACAGAATCAGTCAATATGACATCATAAGGCCTACATCGTACACGAGCTCTCAGTATTTTAGTATCAAACTATCTGCCATTTATGATAAGACAATAGGTTATCATACACAGTGATATAAAGAGCTCACAGCTATTCGCAAACAAACACAAGATGATGTTCCGAGCACATCCGTAAAACTAGTTCTACGAACATGTGTTGCAGATTGTCCCGAAAGCAGGTATACGCGTATTTGCAAAGAAGCACCCTTTTTGTTTGGCTGTATCAGAGTCTCCAGGGAAAAGATGGAGAGAATCCCTTGGAAACCTCGAGATGGATCGAGCTGAAAGAAGCATCAAGGATGCCGTTAAAAACCGGACGCTCATGATATGCTTGCACGGATATCTGGGCTCAACTTCACATCGAAGGAAGTTAGATATCATCAGTATTGTCGGAGGGATTATATCAGTAAAGCAAATACAGTAAAGAACAGATATAAATCACATGAACACACAAGCAAAATAACATTTCACAAAGCAGCATTTGATACTCTCAAAGAACACATGATTATGAACTTGATAGATAGCCAAGGCTCTGAGATACTGACATCACTTCACAAGCGATAAATGGCAAGCATGAATTACTCTACATATCATGTCAGTCGTCTGTGTGAGAGGAGTCTCAAGGAATATCGAGATGATTTGAGAAATAATAAAATTTCAAACAAAGAATGGATTTTTATCTATAATTCCATAATCAACGAGAAAGGGGCAAGACGCAGAGCAAGATTTGGTGAGATGTCAATCAAAGAGGGAACCTTCTACCTCAGATCGCTTATCTCTTAATATGCAGAATAATGAGGAATAGCACCAGCCCATAACAGTTGAAAACCTAAATTCAAGACCTGGCAAATGCTTTCTGTACATTTAGACTTCTTCAGAGTACTATTTACAGGAGCCAGTGTATCTACAACAACAGCTAGAATTTAAAGGTTGGTCAAATCTGTATCAGATGGTATTGTGTTTGTAACAACGAAAGGGCAACAAAGCCCTCAAAATATATTTGCATGGGATTTGGTCTCAAGCGCCTAACTGGTCAGGTGGTATATATAAGCAGTCGCTTTGGTCACTGTGTCAACTACCACATGGTTCGGCTCGGGCTGGAAACAGAGTCAACCCTTGCTACAAACATATGGTAGATGGTCTCAACTAGCTTGCTAGCTTGTGCGCTGGAATAGTTTGAAACAACTATGATGAAACAACAGAGACCATTATCAGGTAGCGGTACACTACATGATACGGTTGACATTTGCTATCAAAATATGCTGCCTACTGTTATCCATGCATCCACTTTCTCTGTCTGTAACCTCCACAAGTGGTGGCAAACATTAACACTGGAAGAAACTTTTCTTGAACCATGTTGTAAGAAACCTAATATAACAGCATTCCAGCTGCAAGATATGCAGAGACCACTGTATGTAACCAATGTTAAACACAGATATGTTTTGGATGATGTGCATGGTTAAAGGGGAACCCCCTGTGTGGGCTGGCTGTAATTCACCCATCACAGACGCTCCTCCTCAACACAAAAAATATCTTACATGGACAATCTTGGACAGCCTCGAGTCAGACTTGATGTTGTAGCCGAGACTGCGTATTTCTCAGCGAGTACCGAATACATGTGGTGATACATATGCAGTAGTTCACTACGATCTGGCTGTAGCTAAGCCAACTATGCAGATCCAAGCAGCTGAATTTCCTTTGTTTGATGTCTTTTTTTTAGCTTTCCATATAGAGCTAGCCTACTTTGGAGCCTGTGGTCACTAATAGATCGATCAGGTGGACCGCATATCCTCTCTGAGTCCTGGTACCAGGTTCACTTAATGGATTTATCCTTTGAAAGCATCATAACCGGTAAAAATATTTAATATAGTTGATAGGAAGAATGAACCATATTTAACAATGTTCAAATGATGGATAATTCATTGAACCAGCATGCAAAACATGTGCTAAATTAGCTATTATTATCGCAACACTGTGATATTCGCTATGTGCATGGCTCAGTGGAGCATAGCAAAGATTTTGTAACCTGGACCTTAATGAGCACGTTGCACATGGTACAATCACTCTTAGCAAAAGATTGATGAGAACATATGCTGAATACACAAATAAATCTAGCAATGGTGATCATGCAAGCACTAGCCATTTTGGGTGATTTAAGTATAATTGATCGATATTTTCCTGATATTCAGCAGGGCCTTCGGTGCAAATGATGCTGACCTCTCCATCTTTACCCTTGGTAAAATGTGTCTGATTCTCTGTGCTGAAAACTGACATAATTATGCAAGATGTATGGCGAAATATTTCTTGAAACTCCTCATTATGGAAAACGCATACCCAGGCATACGTATAGTCTTACAGAATGGCACCCTCTCTGTCACAAGAAGCAGGCGACCTTTCTCCAGAACTCCAATCAACATTGCATTAGAGCAAACAGCGAATGCTGATGCAGCTTCTCGTTCCACTGGCATAACATCCTTTGGACAGTCAGCCTCGACTAGAAACTGCTGGATGATCACACGATGTGTGAGGAGTGCCATAGTCGACAATTTATTGGTGATTTCTGGAATGAAGACAAATCTCCAAATCCCTAAAGCCTTACCAAATCAAGAAGGATAATGAGGAAATGCACACATTGATTGAAAGAATAGAGAACAGAAGGAATCACGTATCCAAAAAGCAGATGAGAATCTGTACTGTCTTACAACAGGTGTGAACGTAGCAGACAAAGTCATGGAAGACCTCTTGGGGTGCCGTGCGTGTTGTCTACAAGACGCAGTACATTTCAAGAAACCAATACCCAGATGGAAAGTGAGGAATTTCGAATCAGCATCTGTAACATACAAAGTTGGCATAAAGGATCGCAAGGTGGTTGAATTGTAAGGTACCAGAGATCTGTGTGTACGACTCCTCTACCTTAGTACGATTGAGAAAATTGTTTTGTAGGTCTTCAAGTATCCTCTGCCACCTGTGTCTCACTCACTAGCTCATCAAGATAGAATTTTGAACATACTGACAAGGAAAAGATGTTACATACGCTTGGGAGAATGGTAGAAAGTGATGCTCCAGACAATATCAACGTCATAATACTAGATGCCATGATCTTTCTGCACACCATCCAGAATCCATTTCAGTCATATGGCAAGATTGTAAAAGATATCCGGCATACGTTGTGTGATGTGTCGAGCCGTGCTGACTTTGTCTGTGACATATACTGGGATCCATCAATAAAAGAGGCAGAAAGGAACAGAGGTGGTGCTGCAGAAATGCAATTCAGAATCACAGAGCGTGAACAGAAATGGCCACATGTTTGGCAACAAGCACTAAATCATCTTTCTTCAAAATCTAACTTTTTTGATTCCTCGCAATTAAATGTAGTGATATATCATATGCTAGCATTCTGGATGGTCGTCACGTGTTAATTGGATTATAGAACTCATCTTACTCATTTACTGTTGTAGGTGGAACTAGCATACGAGACAAAGTTCCTTCACTCGCTTGCCAACATGAAGAAACTTATAAGACGATGGTGCATCACTTATCAAAGAGTGTAGAAGATAAGCCACATATTAACATATTTGTCCGAAGTAGATGTCCTGGTCTGACTGCTCTATCATGCGCATCATATTCATATCTCAAACAAACCAAAGGTGTGGATGAATTTTGGACTGGGTGGGAAGAATATCAGACGCTAACTCGACATATCGCAGCTTGTTTCTAATGTAAAACCAAATGTGATTGATGCCATCGCGTGACTGTATGCATACACTGGATCTGATGCTACCGTGGCATGCGTGCATAAAGGAAAATGCCGACAACTTCAGATGTACTTTAATGTACATGCTGAAGTATTCTCTATTCGGGTGACAACACTATTGTCTTGCATGAGCTCATCAACGGTCTGGAATAAATGAGTTTGCGCATTGTATGGCAAAGCCAACATTGACAATGTTGGTGATGTGTGGCATGCATGCGTTCAACAGCATTATGCTCCCAAACAAAATGATGAACCTCTAGAGAGAATAAAAGGTATCAATCCCAGTAGCATGCCTTCATGCAGCCCTGTCCTGGAAAAAAAAGATACTGCAGATGAACTATGTGGCAGCTATCTAGAAAAATGCTTCACTACCTAACCCATGTTTATCGTAGCCTGAACAACACAGTGGTTCCTTATGGATGGATGTTACCAGGTTAACTGGTTTAATTGTGACCAGGTACCATAGACTTGATGCTGATGATGATGATGATGATGATGATGATGATGATGATGATGATGATGATGAAATGGCACATGGAGAAATGTTGTATGGGTTGGATGAATATATAATTAATATATAATTAAAATGATCACATCAATATACACATAGATACTATTGCAGAATATAGGGTATTGCCATTGCATCAATCTGTTAACCCCTTTTGTATCACCTTAACCCCTCAAACTTCAAACCTTCTAGTTCAAACTAACCATTAGCTACCTAATGGTCTTGAGGAATGTCTATTTGCAGGCCAAGTATTTAAAAACGCCGACCCAGGTATTTACATAGTTACCTATGCATACCTGCCAGTCTGCAAACTTCCGTCAAACCTCCTATGTGTGAGTGGGTGAGTGAGTGAGTGAGTGAGTGAGTGAGTGAGTGAGTGAGTGGGTGAGTGAGTGAGTGAGTGAGTGAGTGAGTGAGTGAGTGAGTGAGTGAGTGAGTGAGTGAGTGAGTGAGTGAGTGAGTGAGTGAGTGAGTGAGTGAGTGAGTGAGTGAGTGAGTGAGTGAGTGAGTGAGTGAGTGAGTGAGTGAGTGAGTGAGTGAGTGAGTGAGTGAGTGAGTGAGTGAGTGAGTGAGTGAGTGAGTGAGTGAGTGAGTGAGTGAGTGAGTGAGTGAGTGAGTGAGTGAGTGAGTGAGTGAGTGAGTGAGTGAGTGAGTGAGTGAGTGAGTGAGTGAGTGAGTGAGTGAGTGAGTGAGTGAGTGAGTGAGTGAGTGAGTGAGTGAGTGAGTGAGTGAGTGAGTGAGTGAGGAGGGAGGGAGGGAGCGAGCGAGCGAGCGAGCGAGCGAGCGGGTGAGGGAGGGAGTGGGTGGGTGGGTGAGTGAGTGAGTGAGTGAGTGTGTTATGCTTTTTTGTTTATTCCGAACGGGTGCATCGTTTTGAGTTCTTTGATCCAGTAGTGTTCTCTGTTTAATCTTAGTTTTTTGTTATCTGTAAAAATTCTTTCAATTGGTCTTATCGTGATGTCTTTCATAGAATGTCTTGGATGGTTGAAATGCCATGAGATTCTCGTGTCTGTTTGGTGTCGGATTGCATGGATATGTTGTGTGAGTCGTTTGCTGAGTGTTTGACTTTCTCCTATGTATTGAGAGCTGCATTGTTTGCATTCTATGAGGTAAATAATGTTGGTGGTATTGCAGCTCATTTGTGTGTTGATTTTGTAGTCTTTACCAGTGACGAAACTAGTGAATTTGTCAGCAGTGTTCATGTATTGTTTGCATGTGATGCAATTGTTGTTACAGTTGTTACAGTGGTAAATTTTCAAAAATACTCTTCTCTTGGCCTTCAAATGGACACTGGCTAAGCAAAAACTTATATTTTCTTTACTATTGCTCCTTTAATGATCAAGTCCGCAAAAAATATTCAGCGGTAAATTTACAAAAATAGTGTTCTAAGATTAAAATATCGAGAAAAATATTGACCATCACAACGTGTTTTGATTGATATATAAGTAGCATTTTGAGCGCTTTGAGGCGCTGTTGACTCAAGAGGTTTTAATAAGTAAGTTAATATAGTGTATTGTGGAATTTAACACAATCAATGCTGTATTTAGCTACACAGATCAACCAAAAGCGATGAATGTTTTATTTTACTTTTCTTAAACAAAACGGCTGTGGATTTTATTTTGCAATACCAATTGGTATAAAACTCGCATCGCTATAGATAGCTTTCATTGGTAAGGAATTTGTTACCGCATTCCCTGGATGCATTTCAAACATATAAATATTGTCCAATATTTATATCTAAATGATTTTAGTACAATAAAATATAGAATAATCACCATTTATGATGACTATCTGCATTCTAACCAAAGAGATAGGTAGATAATACAAACGTTTCAAGAGTGTCGCCGACAAAATGGGGGTATATTTACAAATAAGCTTACCACCCGTATTATACCATGAATACCAGACATTCCCACATGGAAAATGAATCAAGAGATGCCACCTATTCATATGATCCCTTATGCGTATGTATCACTACTATTTGGCACATTTCCAGGCCCAAAGTCGACAAAGCTAAAATTATCCACATTACCGTGTAACGCAAAATTGCCATCTCGTATGTAGAGGGTACCTCACTTCAAGGGCGAATTGTGGAAAAACTTCCAAGTAGATTTTTGTAAGAAATAGATTTCTGAATTCTACAGACGATTCTACCTACGAACCACCCTCGGACCTTTTGGTAAATAAAACTCAAATAAAACCCTCTGAGCTTTGATACTATAGCTAATACAGTATTTACAAATGACGCACAACTATAATATTCAGTAACTGCCAATGCCATATAGGATAACCAAGAGATCATTTGGCCGTTCTTAACCAGGCACTTTGGCATGCATATACTAAGGCTTTTTTTCTTGGCTCTGCATGTCAGATAGTACTATAGAGGATGTGATGAATTTTGTGTTTGAGAGAGTGTCAAACAACCTTTCTGGTACAGTTCCACAAAAGTATACCATATTGTGACTGCTGACTGAAGAAATGCTATATTGAACATTGGAGCAGGCTGCAACATGCTTTGATAAATATTCTCAAAGCAAATGCAGGAAACAGCTTGTTAACAACGCTATGCATCGAGAATCAAATACGGCCTGTGTTTATTGTGATGGTGTTTATTCGTGCTGAATCCGAAGGCGATTGACCATTGTATCTTTCGCTGCTGGACATTTAAACTACGAGAGATATGGGTTTCACAGTGCAATTCCATAAATGTACCTGCAAGGTAAACATGTGATGCATCAGTAGTAATGGCTATGGAATCGAATGTGGTCGAAACAATGTTCATGTGCTACAGCCACTGGCCACATGGAAAGGAGCTTTCCATTTTAGCTATGCCCCGCCCATCTCTAGCTAAGCTCCACCCACACGTCGTTCGTGTTAGAATCTATCAACCTCAGAACTCTCTGACTACCAATTTCCAGAAAACTATACAGGTAAGCTATTTACTATTTTGGGACTAATTTGACTGGGACTTGTTGCTGCCTATTAGTTTTAAAATATTCAACAGCATGTTTATTAAATAGTAGAGACATATAATTCGTACAACGTGTCAGACTATTAAAAGTTTAAAACAGGCCAAAGAGAATCATTTAGGCCGTAATGATTATGACGTCATCCTACACGCCACTTAGCTGATTATAACGTCATATGGCGTCAGATTGATAGATGGATACTCTGAAAATGTGCATTGTTGGAAGCGTATTGACCCCACCCGCATTAAATAGTGCGTGTACAGTATGCATACCCGTACCTTGATTGTCCAAGACCCAGCAGATATACCAGATGGATGCATAGTAACAGACAGAATAGCGATCATCTCTTACTAGATCTGATGCAGAAGAGCAAAAATGTGAAAATATCCACCCAGTCCTGTCCAGATTCTCTTCCAAATAATACAATCAAAATTGGCATTGGAAGAATTTGACCAGATAAATTCAATGCAGGAACAGCTGTTGAAATTGGAAGAGCACATATTCGCTCATAGGAAAAAGGCTAGCAACCAGGTTCAATGCATCACTATTGAATGAAATGGAGGATTTTCGTTTATCCATCCATCATATGACGTTATAATCAACTATGTGACGTGTAGGATGATGTCATAATCAATTATGTCGTGAATGACGAAGTTATGTTCGTCACTAGTGCTTAATTGATGACAGAATAAGCGTTGTTGTACGAATTGTATGTCTATACTATTTAATAAACATTTTGTTTAATATTTTGAAACTAATTTTACTGGGCTCTGTTGCTGCCATAAGCAGCAACAGCACCCAGTCAAATTAGTTTCAAAATATTCAACAGCTTACCTGTGTAGTTTTCTGGAATTTTACAGTCAGAGAGTTCAGGGATCGACCACCACGCACCCACACCCCCTCCCAATCCCCCTCCCACCACCACCCACACCCACCACTACACACCCCCAACAACCCACCGCCGGCTTGTTGCCTAATGCAGGAACAGATACCAGTCAAATTAGGTTCAAAATAGTCAAGAGCTTACCCGCATATATATCATTTTTTACCTTTTCTGAGAATAGTAAAGTGAACCGTTGCTACGCCATGCTGATTTTCAGCGCGACACGTGTAATTCCCAATCATAGCCAGTGTCAATTTGACAATCTAAAAGAAACAAACACATGTCATATATATAAGCATCTAAAAGCTAAACATGGAAATCTCTTAATTACGTTAGAATGTGTGCTAAAGCTCTTGTTTTACTTTAAGCCTTTAACTGTCTGACAGCTGAATTTTTGCAGACAACATATTCCAGGCATTATATCTCTGGACCTGCGAAATATTTTGAAAACAATCTGACTGAAAGTTGTTGGTGGCTTAGCCATCAACAACTTTCAGTCAAATTGCCTTCAACATATTTAGCAAGTAAAGCGATTTTGCTCATTGAAATTATTGTCCAGTGGTCAATGCGGCCAAAGATGGTATCTGTAGCGGTCCTGAGAAATTAGTCTTAGGGAATCTTCACATGTAACACTGTCTAAACCGCACACCAAGCAGACAGTCTCGAAATTCAAGTTAGTTTTAGTATGAAATATCCTCCTAATAAGATAACAGTTCTTTAGGTATGGTAATAATTTAACTCCTTAAGAAAAGTGGGCATCCATTATGAGTGTCTTTAGGGACGGGAATGTCATTTAGATAGATCGCTGTGCAAAGTATATATTGTACCTGTAGTTTGGAGACAACTTTGCCTTGCATAACGCGTGAAGTTGTGATCACTGTGTTCGGTCCTGACTTCAGCGAACTGTTTTGAAACAACCACGTGACGACAGGCTCAGGGCTTCCTGTTGGATTGCACGTTAATGACGGTGAGGATCCAAGAGTCATGAGTATGGCAGAGGATGGGGAATAACTTTGAATGTCTGCTCCACCTTGATATAAAACAAAGACATGCAATAGAATGTTTGATCAATGGACAGCACACAGGCCAAGAAAAAGAGGTCACTACTGACTGGTCATCAGATAAACCTTTAATGGCATATAATTATATCAGTAGAGCGTGATTATTTTAGACCTTTAATGGCAAAATTTGGTCACGAATATCGAGATAATTCCTTATTTACATCCATTTGTAGGGAAAGAGAAGATTTATTTTGAAAATTTACAACTAGAATTACTGCCTTTGTTATCGATCCAGATGTTCCAGTAGTAAATTTTCAAAAATACTTTTTTCTTCGCCTGGAAATGGACATTCATCAAGGTGAAGTGTACACTAGAGGCAGATTTTTACCGACTTCGCCATGAAATGGTTAATATCTTTCAATGATTACGGTACAAAGAATGTGTGGTTAAATGATTGTGGTTCATCTATAGGTATGACCGTCAGTTTAAAAAGCACAATCTCTTGTTATCCTAATGGGTGTGTCATTTAAAACATACTTGGGAGTAGAGCTACGGATGCCATACATATAATAGAAGAGATACATTGATGTAGTCATTCTTTAACGCTTCAGTCATGTCGAGGCAGGCCAAAACTGTCGTCTGCAATGGTGTTTGGAAATGTCTATTTGTAGGCCAAAAGAATGCTATTTTTTAAATGTTACAACTGGAATGAGTGGCTCGATATCCGAGCCAGTCAATCCAGTAGTAAAGTTTAAAAAATAGTATTCTCTTGGCCTACAAATAGACATTGAATTAGCAAACATTTTACTTTGATTGATCGAATTTAATCATTAAAGTGTTAAAACACATCGACATTATTTTAACAGTTATCCAGTTGATGAGCAATCAGAAAATATGAGGGAACCGTCAACATGCTTGTGGATATAACTGCAATGTTAAATGTCCATTAGTGGTTATCAGATGTGATCATTTTCTAGCTATGCCTTGCCAATTTCTAGCCCACATTATTCGAACCGATTTGAAACTTTGAAACCTGAATTATCAGAATCTAAATTCCAAGATATGTGGTTCAATATTTTGAATCTAATTTGACGGAGGTCTGTTGCTGCCTATGGCACCAACAACTTCAAGTTAGTTTCAAAATTTCAACAGACTGTTTATTAAATTGTAAATTTATCAAAATCATATAATTCGTACACTGATGACGGATTTTTTAATGTCCATGATGGAGCTGTACGTCATTATGATTGTGACGGCAGCTAACTAGTGACGTAAATGATTATGACATCAGACACTTGACAGACAGATCGAATTACGCTCTTCTAGGCGACATACCTTCCACACGAATGTAAGTTGTCCTGACATAGACTATGCCATGGACGGTTGTTTGGCAGGAATAATTTCCAGATGCGTGAATATTAGTGGATCCAGTTCTAATGTGCAAAGTTGCTGTGGCATTGTGTCCTCGTAGCAATACGTCATCCGCCCTTGACAATGTTTGGTAAATGGAGCGAGCTCCATCCTATATAAATATTTAATAAAGATGATGTAAATAGGATACATATGTTTGCAATTATGAAGAAAATAACACAATACACAATTATTTGTATAATGTATTTATATGCGCACCAGAATCCTGAACATATATCTGTCAATTAAAACGCATGATGTTTTCTTGAAAAACAGCTTGTTCATAAAAAAAAAAGCCGTCAGAATAGAGAGCTCAGGTCTGTCACTCCAGTGTATGACTTCATAATCAAAAACCTCATATTAGAAGACGTTACAATCAAAATCATAAATAGAACTTAATCTATTCTAAGAAAGATGTTGCATTTATAGAGGTTTTTTGGTTTCTGGAATATTGCGAATTGGAGCATTTCACTGTATCTTAATATGTAACCCACAGACATGAAGGTAAAACTAATGTTACAGGTGAGATAAAAGGTAAAATAACGTGCATCATGATTCATTTATACAAGTAGTTGTGGCATTACGGTATATTGGCATTGACACGGAATCGAACACACAACTGATGAAAGCGCCAAGCATTATAGCCCACAAAAGTCTCCAACACACCAACACCGCAAGACTTGTGGCGTTGGTGGGGTGGAAGCATATGTGGGCTATGATGCTGGGCGCTTTCGTCGGTTTTGGGTCCGATTCTCTGTCAATCCCGAGTCATGATATTCCAGACGGATTCTTGTATATGATGTTCCACAAATTTGGCAGAGCTCTGTTTAAAAAACGATCTATATGTTTGCAGATATACAATATGCAATCAACCACATAAAGTAAATAATGTAAATAATATTCAAATTTTGATAGCCAATATAAGCTTTAGAATTGTGTGCATAATAATATTTGAGAATATACGAAATGCTACGTTACATCGGCAAGAGCAAGCTGTCCTGCAACCATAAAATGTGTCTCCGTCAGATGCGTGTTTAATGGTTTTATTTGTTTCAATTACTTTGTTCACCCATTACAACCGTTTCTTAAACCAGAAGTTCAAACTAGATAAAGCGCTAAATGCGTGAAAATAAAATTGTTAATATTGTATAGCCTACATTTAAAGTCCTAAATTGTGTATCTCAATGTAATGAAACTAAATAAATCTTAACATAAGTGGAAAAGTGTGGAAATAACAGCAAAACAGCATTTGTACGCAAGATGTTCAAGAAGGGATAGGATACATATACCACTGCACATATATATGTTAGCCTAGTGTAAATTTGCTGTCCATTCTAATACTTTTGCTTGCACTCACTTTAATTTTCACGGGCCACACCAAGCGGTCCACACGACCAGAAGCCCGAACATCACACACTAGGTCTATCGGTAAACCCGGGAGGACAACCACTTCCTCTGGAAGGATCATCTCCGGTTGATCTTCAAAGCACGAAACACAATATACACAGCTAAGTACAACAGATAGATAATGAAGGCGCCTGATCTGTCACTCAGGTATTATGTATGATTACTGTATTCTGCGACTGTAGTAGTAGAAACATCCAACAGCTATAAGCAGTTCTTCTTCGCTTTTTCCTACTGTGTCTTGTCCTCGGCCGAAATTCTCAGCGTCCTCAGGTCCATTCTTGACTTTGATGTACTGAGTCCTGCTTTCTTGATGTCACCTCGTAGCACGCTTAGCAGATTTATGCAATGACGTGCTCTCCTGACTTTGTATTTGCTGGCTCCGAATAGGGAGAATTCCAAGGCTCTCTGCACTGGTGTCTCTTCTGGCATCCTTAGCACATGGCCAAACATGGGCCATCTTTGCTGGCCGACTTTTACAGACAGCGGCGACGTATTAGACATCTTGTATAATGTATTGGAAATTATGCTGTCTGGCCATGGGTGGCCAGCGATGGTGCGTAGGTCTCGGCGGTGACAGGCATCGAGTTTGTCTAGAGCTGTCTTTGCTGTCTTTGAAGTTGCCCAGCTGTTACAGCTATACAGCATCAAGGATATGCAGGTTGCATTATATAAACGTAGTCTTTTTATCAAAGGCATCTTTGATCTACGAATCCATAGCTTCCAGAAGGACTGGAATGATATGTTCCCCATGACGCAGCGTACAGCAATATCAGCAGTACTGCCAAGCAGTGAGCCCAGGATTTTACTTTTCCTCCATAGTTCGCCGCCATGAAGTGGATAGTCATTTTCTTTAGTTTCATGCTTTGTAGATGGGTATACATAGGTGAACTCTGTTTTGTATTCATTCATAAAGAGATTCTTAAATTTTAGTTTGCTTGCAGCTACGCGGAGATGTTCGCCAAGGGGTTTCTTTTCCTCGTCAATGAAGTCCATATCGTCGGCATATTCCATCTCCAGCCTCATACCCAGTATTGACACGGGAGTGGGTGGGTGGGGTGAGTGTGGGGGTGGGGGGAGGGGTGGGGGGGATTTCAATGCGGCAGCAAGGTAACAGGCGAAAAGCACAGGAGATAGACCATCTCCCTCTGGGGAGCTGATTGATGTCCCAAACTCTACAGACTTCGCTGACTTGACTCCGTATATTTAGAACCTACTTTGAGTGGGAGCTGTTGCTGCTTTAGATTTTGCGAATTCAGGTTTCAAAGAATCAAATTTATTCTAACACGTGTAACGTAGTAAGCGGTTTCTAGCTAGAAATACCCCGGGTATAGGTGGAAATG
>CM067368.1:6777710-6821770 GCA_034401795.1 Chaetoderma sp. LZ-2023a
CGCATGACACGTGTGTTTGTGCAAAGCTCATGAGGACCCACCTGTTACATACGAATGGTTCAAGGTAACTTCTTGTAATTGCTAAACGGAAGATGATGCCATATGTCATTATCAAGACCACCCGGATTGTTGTCTCAGGTGCATGATTATGTTTATTTAGACACAAATTTATATCTAATAACTCACCGCAATAGTAGTAGTGGTAGTAGTAGTAGTAGTAGTAGTAGTAGTAGTAGTAGTAGTAGTAGTAGTAGTAGTAGTAGTAGTAGTAGTAGTAGTAGTAGTAGTAGTGGTAGTCGAAGTGAACGCACGCGTTTATTTAGCTCTGCAATTGCTGCCCGAATTTGCTAGTTTCTAGCGCGATTTTTTGTATAAATTTTATACATATATTACGTATTAGTATTTCCTTTCAAACTTTATGTTTAATTTGTAAATTCTTGTCTTGGTTGGAGCGGATTTTGTGTCTCCATTTGCTAAAGGCACTCCTCTTAGCTGGAGGATTCCGCCATTTAATAGGACGCCTCTTACTGTGATCAATGCAATAGATTTCCTCCAGCTCTAGTATGCTATTTCTATAGTTCGTTGGCTAGCGCATTATATTTTGGCAAGATCGCTTGGGTGAGTTGATTTTATTCCTTTGTCATTTGTAAGCGCACGCCTAGTACTTTGATTATATAAATCTTTATAATCAGTTGGCTGTCCCCGGTCAACTCGAACAGACTAACAAATATATGACTGTAATATGTTAGTATGCATTAGGAAACCACTTTAATCGGTTAGGTGTTAGTGAACCACTTAGAAAGTGGTTCAAACTAACAAATATACGACTGTACTATCTATTCGTATATTTGTTGATAGGTGTCAGGGTTTCAAAAGAGGACACTATTTATTTAGTGTTTAGCTCTTTCCCTGACGTCTTGGTGTTATATATTTGTATTATATATTGTAGTGGTATGGGGTTCCTCTTTTTATAAAACACCATGGCAACCACCTATAAGCGTACCCTGAGTCTTAAAATCACCACAAAGGCTTGGGGTGTTTCGGCAATTGAGGTGTATCATGGGTTGAAGGATATAGTTGGTGCAGGGCCACGGGCCCCTCAAGGTCTCGTTAACGTTTCCAAATCTGTATGGAATGTTACCGTGGTTAATGAAAGTGTGAAGGAAAAGTTGCTCGACGAGGTCCTTGTCGTGAAGGGTGTGGTGTGTAATGTGGAGGAAATAGATTCTGACCGTCTATTAGTCAAGATGAAGGTTCCATTAGAGATCCCAGATGAACGGGTTATCAATGAATTGATCAAGTATGGCAAAGTGGACAAAGTAGAACACGAAACATATCCATTTGATCGAACCTGAGGAAATGGCATCAGAAGAATTTGGTTCGAAAAGGTAGAACAACCTCTCCCAAGTAAGGTCACAATAGATGGTCGATTTATCTTGCCTTTATGGTACAGGGGGCAAATCAAAGTGTGTAGAATCTGCTTAAGCACAGAATATCTAGCAACCGATTGCCCTAGCAAAAACAAATGTCTAGTTTGTGGATCATCTGATCATTTTAAGTTGCGATGCCCGCAGAACAAATATGTCAAAAAGGGTGCTGATAAAAGTGCAGAGCAAGTTGTCTCTAAAGAGAATGTCATAGAACCGGTAACTGCTGAGATTGTAGTTGAAATCCAAGTTAATGGAAAGCACGTTGCTGAAGAAAATGCCATTGAACCAGTAGTTGCTGAGATTGTAGCTGAAGTCCATGTTAATGAGAGGCATGGTGAAAAAACTAAGAATCGAATCGCTGTAGTTGCAGGCGATGAAATAGAGGGTCTAGATGAGGGACTAAGTCTTACTCCAGTAACAAGTCAATCCAAGTCTGATGTCAGAGAGGCTAATTCCACACAAGTTGAAGATGATGATCAATACCCTCTGGAAGAGAGTTTTAATTTAGGACAAGTAAAATTCAGGTTGCAAGATACTGAAACTAACTTTGACTTTCCACTGAGTACACTCAATCTAAACGATTTAAATAATATAGAGAAAGTAATTGGTGTCTCGGATCGATTGAGTGGAACAAAGCGACAGAAAGATGGAGAGAGTTCTGAATCAGAAATAGAGGAAAGTGATATAGAAGACGATAATATGTAAGTCGCTGAATCCGATATATCCATTCAAACACAGAGTTCTAAATCATCCGAAGAAATGGTCATGTACAGGTCAGAGGCAGGAAAGGTGTTGGTTCCATATGTGACGGCAACAGGGGTTAAATATAGGCATCTGCATCATGATTCAGATATATTAAAATATAAGCATTTGGAAAAAGTTGAGCTGAGTAATGTAGCGTTTGCGAGTAAAATAGGTAAATGGTCTAAGAGAGGGTCGAAAAAAACAAAATCTAGTTAGCTTAATAATGGCGGTTATACACATCATTTTATTACTTTTCATGCTAATTTGCACACTCAATTGTAGATGCTTAAATAGTGACATAAAGCAACGTCACTTACTAGAGACTCTGAAAAATGAGAAGATTGACATTGCTTTGATACAGGAAACAAAAATTCAGAAGTCAGAATCATACGATAATTTAGAAAAGATTTCCGGATCCAGAATATTCTATTCATTATCTCAAGATAATAGTGCAGGCGTAGCAATTGTTATACTCCCTCGTTGTTCAGCCTATGTAAATATAATCTCTTCAGTATCAGGTGCAAATGGTCGCTGGGTGAGAGTCACGCTAGATATACAACAAACACGTTTCACGTTGCTGTGTATATATGCACCTGTATCTCATCAACTACGTCGTAATTATTTTAATGAGATGTCTACAACAGCACTAGATAACATCACTGAAAACTTAGTAATGGGTGGTGACTTTAATTGTGTCGTAGACAAAGAAAATGACAGGAATGCAACTTCAACTTATACTGATACATCACATAGGCTCTTAAAAGAAATATGTGATGATGAAAATTTAATTGACACCTATAGAATATCAAAACCTCATGGTAAAGATCTTACATGTTTTTCGGCAGATGGTAAAGTTGGTTCAAGGATCGACAGAATTTATGTGAATAGTTTGTTGACAGGGTACTGGAGAGATGTTAATACTAAGCCAGTCGCATTCTCAGATCATAACATGGTTTGTGTAACCTTTGCCAATGCTGACCTGGTAACAAAAGGGGTCGGGTTTTGGAAATTAAACACAACACTGTTGGGAGAAGAATTTTATAAGAATAATATAGAGAGTTGTTGGCAACATTGGATTAATAGGAAAGCATCATATAAGGGCACATTGCAATGGTGGGAGGATGTAAAACTGGATTTAAAGTATGTTTCCCGAAAGTATGCTATTAGAAAAGCACGGGAAATACACAAATGCAAGAAAACACTTCATCGATGAAAATTAATACTAAAGTAAATAATGGTGAAGATAATTATTATGAATTACTGGTTAAAATTAAAAGTAAAATAAGAGATATAGAACAATATGAGTTTGAGGGTGCAAAAATTAGAGCAAGAGCCCAGATGCACGCAGAAGGGGAAAAGCCAACCCGATATTTTTGCACATTAGAAAAAGCACGGGCAATAGATAAGGTGATGTGCTCATTAAATATGCCAGATGGGTCAACCGTCTTTACCAACAATGAGATGAGTACTATTGTATGCACTTACTATGAATGAGTCATTGTCCAAGTTAGAGGGAATTGATGAAGATACAAAATTGGATTTGTTAGCAAATATAGACATAAAGGTGTCAGACAGAGGCAGTGAATTTTGTGATCAACCCTTAACGCTAGAAGATTTAACTAAATCCCTTAAGGGTATGAAACTAGAAAAATCACCGGGGTGTGATGGCCTTCCAGTTGAATTTTACCAAACGTTTTGGCACATTGTAGGTCCAATAATGGAAGAATTAGCCACTGAAATTTTTTAGAAAGGCCATTTACCACCAACTATGGCTAGGGCATACGTAAGGCTAATATATAAACGAAATGACAGACGTCTAATTCAGAATTACAGACCAATTTCTCTACTATGTGTAGACTACAAAATAATATCCAGAGCACTAACATTGAAACTAGTTAGTGTTTTAGGAGAAATCATTGGAACAGAGCAGACACGTGCTGTACCTAGGAGGACAATTTTAACCAATACCATGTTAAAAAGAGACCTTATACAATTGGTTGAGAAGGATAGCATCCCTTCAGCTGTGATTGCCTTGGACAACGAAAAGGCATTCGACCGTGTGGAATGGGATTTTCTTTTTAATTCTTTGCAATCGTTTGGGTTAGGCTCAAACTTTATTAAATGGGTTAAGATTTTATATACTGATATTAAGAGTAGCTATTTAGTGAACAATTAATTATCCAGGGAAATTGTCTTAGAACGTGGTGTTAGACAGGGGTGTTCCATATCGCCATTATTATTTGTTATTGTGATGGAATCCCTTGGCATAGCTTTGAGGTAAAATAATAACTTTCAAGGCATATGTATTCGTGGCATAGAAAGACCACTTAAGCTGTCATAATATGCTGATGACACAACTGTGTTTGCTAGTTCAAACAATGATTTTGCAATTTTAAACCACGTAATAGAAAAGTTCCAAAATGCATCTGGTTTGAAAATCAATAAAAGCAAATCCAAAGGATTATTTTTGGGGCCATGGAAAGAGCGGAATGACCAGCCATTGAAATCAATTTTAGGCATCTATTTTAGCAGGAAACCGAATACAACACAAAATTGGAATGAACGAGTATCTAAGCTTAAGAGAATATTAGCAAATTGGAAGTGTCGTCGTCTTTCAATTTTTAGTAGAGTGTTTGTTGTCAACAACTTGGTATTATCTGGGCTATGGTATACAGCATCTGTTGTACACATGCCAAAACATGTAGAAAAGGGGAGGTTAATGAGTTGATATTGTCATTCATATGGGAAGAAAAGAATCATTTAGTTTCCCATCGTGTTCTCAATAATGCTAATTTAGAAGGAGGACTTGATTTAATTGACATTAAAGTGAAATGTGTTTCTTTAAGGTTAAAATTTTTGAATGATCTTATTACATCAGATGAGATGTGGGCATGTGTTTCACGAGCTCTCATGGAGAGAATTGTAGAACCATTTCTGGCGGAGCATGTTTCTACCTCAAAGAAGCCATCTCCGAATAGCCAAATCATACCAGATGTATTTAAAGATCAAGTTAAGGAGCTAGAAATATTTGACAAATACATGCCTCCACATACGTGCTGGAAGGAAGTACTAGAACAGCAATTGTGGGTCAATAGTAATATATGTTATAACATTGCAGTACTTTATCTACCGTCCTTTGCAAAATATGGCATTCAACATTTATCTGATATGAACACGTATATGGATTTCAATGCAAGAAGTAGCTAGAAAAACACATATGAGGCATATAGATGTCCAGCGGTTGCTAAATAAAATAAAACATGCTGCACCAATTGAATGGTTTCATCTGCCAAATGTAAATAATAATAGTTTGACTTCACAACCTGCATTAGTTCTTGATGATGAGATGTTAAAATACAAGATGAGATCCAAGGAATGGTACCACATTATGAGACGAAAACAAGTAACACCTCCCATAGCAATTAGGAGATGGGATGACTCAAGCTATAATGCATCCAGTTGGAAAAGTGTATGGAAAATCCTACATTCTCCATACATACCAAATATGGCTCATGATTTATTGTGGCGATTACTACATCGACAGCTTTGGGTGGGACACTTGACATACAAGTGCAATATTACGACTTCTGATAGGTGTTACTTATGTCAAACAGACGAGGAAACAATCGAGTATTTATTTGCGGAATGTCCAATATTGTCACAATTTTGGGACTATATCAGCCAAATCTTGGCACAATTTGGAGCGAAGCCCTTTGTTCTAGAAACGCATGCAGTTTTATTTAGAGAATTTGGATCAAGCGGTGTAAATATCATAAAGTCTGAAAGGACTATTTTAATAGCAATGCTAACCATAGGTGTTTGGGCCATGTGGAAACATCGGTGTGCACAGACAAAATATCCTTGCGAATATTTTAGATTAAAGCAGCATGGTAAGGAAAAAGTATTCAAGGACATATGGTGCAAAACAAACATAGTTTCAATTGAGTTGGGAACTGTAAAAATAAATGAGCCTGCACTAGCTTAAATCATTTAATTACTACAGCTGATTTATCTGTGTCTTTTAATTAATCTGTTTCCTGTAATTCAGTTTAGTCTGCACTTTGATATTGTTATGTTTAATAAGTCATGTTAACAAATAAACAGACTGGGGTAATTTAATAATCAATCGATAAAGTAAGTTGCCATTGAATTATAAAATCGTCCCGGGTAATTATAGAAACTCGCACAGGGGTTTATAGGGTTATTTGTTCCCGGGTAATTTACAAAACCTTACAATAAAGTAAATCAAAACTGTAAACAAGAGCGCCATCTACATGTATTTCCATCTATTTTTCTGTAATTTTCCTGCTGACTATATATGTTATGCTACCCAAATGCTACGAAGCCCGCTGATCTTTAAAGAATCAGTCCACTGGCGTCAATGATTGACTTATTTGTCATTGATTGATGAGTCACTTTTCATTTGTTGAATAGTTGCACTCGCCACACGGGCCTATTACCACACATGGATTGAATGGTAATTTACAAAACCTTACAATAAAGTAAATCGAAAATGTAAACAAGAGCGCCATCTATTTTTCTGTAATTTTTCTGCCGACTATATGTATTATACAACCCAAAGGCTACTATACCCGCTGATCATTAAAGAATCAGCCCACTGGCGTCAATGATTGACTTATCTGTCATTGATTGACGAGGCACTTTTCATTTGTTGGATAGTTGCACTCGCCACACGGGTCTACTACTACACCTGGGTTGGATAGTAATGCCTTTGTTAAGTTTTGTTTTGCTATCGGAGCTTTATCAGCCTATTGTTTTGTATCTATACTATTTAAGCCATATGTATTTATAGATTGTATTAATGCTCATTATTTATCTTTTGTTTTGGTGTAATATTAATCAGGCTTATTAGTTCACCAGTTTTATTTCTGGGGGTTTGCAAGCCTTTTTAAAGGAGTTCCTCCGTGAAGTTTGTCCGATTGCGTCAGCGTCGGATTTTCCAAAAAAAAGAGAAAAAAAGTAGTAGTAGCACTACCAGTCGTAGTAGTAGCAGTAGTAGTAGTAGTAGTAGTAGTAGCAGCAGCAGCAGCAGTAGCAGCAGCAGCAGTAGTAGTAGTAGTAGCAGCAGCAGTAGTAGTAGTAGTAGTAGTAGTGGTAGTGGTAGTAGTTCTAGTAGTAGTAGTAGTAGTAGTAATAGTAGTAGTAGTAGTAGTAGTAGTAGTAGTAGTAGTAGTAGGAGCAGCAGCATCAGCAGCAGTAGTAGTAGTAGTAGTAGTAGTAGTAGTAGTAGTAGTAGTTGTAGTAGTAGTAGTAGTAGTAGTAGTAGTAGTAGTAGTAGTAGTAGTAGTAGTAGTAGTCAATATTGTCAACGCACTGGCTCAGAATCTTCAATAATTGAAAAAATTTAAGATATTTTGGTTTATCTTACTGCCTGAGATTTGTCATTTTTTTTAGGAAAGCCATATGGCATTAATGTTAACCCTTTACTGGTTCAATTTGTTCAGTAGAATCCAAATATTCGCTTACTTATTTAATGTACATTTGTAGGCACAGACAAAGTCATTCCCGAGAATATGCCACTGGATCGACTAACTCGGTTAGTCATTACAGCGGTATATTTTCAAAAATACTCCAATCCCCGCCAGCAAATGGACGTTGCCCAAGATCACTAAATTGACCGTTTTTGGCTGACCATCATGCAAGGGTTAATGTTGAATGATTGAGATGGATATTCTTGATAGCTATTTGAGTTTTGCTTTTACCAAGATTTCACGTAGATTCGGATTTTTCTTAAACGCAATTACTGGACGCTTGTTAAAGGGTTGTTTCAGTTTCTCCTGTAGGTTTTGATACTCATCTTTCAAGATTCTGGAAATTTCAACGTTTTTCCGATTATAGGTCAGAATGAATGGAATTTTTTCACGTTGATCAGATAAGCCTGGGTCTGAGTTTATTCCCCTTGGCCACTGTGTTTCGAGTTCTTTAATCCAAAACGATTCTCGAAGTTTTCTTTGTTTATCAGTTTCTTCTGCCGTATCTGAAAGGGGTGGCTGTTCAATTGGCATAATTTCAAAGTCAGGAAGGACTAAATGGTCAGGAAGATTAAAATGTTCGGAAACATGTGTGTCTTCCTCTAGCCTAATATCTGAGAGGTGTCGAGTTTCCCGCCAACTTAATGGACAATTGGTTTCGCCGACATACTGTTTTTGGCACAATTTTCATGAAATTAGATAAATAACATTTTCAGAGTCACAATCTAGATTAGACTGAAGTTGGAACTTGCTTTTGTTCTGAAAGCTCGTGAAAGTATTCTGGTTTGGGAGAAATTCATCTAACTTGCACCTTTTCTTTCTGCATTTGCGAGATTCGCCTACACCTATAATTGGACGATTGTGAGAAATTTTTGTAGGCCGACGATTTCAGGCATTATCTGGAATGGTTTCCAAGCCGTCCAATGTTTCAGATTTGATTTTGTGCAAGAATCGTGAGGAGTAACCTCGTGGTTTGAGGGCTTTGAATAGGGTAGAGCACGCTTCTTCAAAGTTTTTCCTATCACTCGAATTCCTGTGAAAACGGATTATTTGTGATTTTACTATTCCTTTAAAAGTATGCGGTGGATGGAAAGATTTTTTGTGCAATAGCTGATGCGAATTGGTTGGTTTGAAATACACTTTGTAGTATAAGTAGCCAGTTGTTTCATACTTTAGACCTATATATACAGTTACATCCAGGAAATCTACAGACATCTCGTCAATGGTTGCTTTTAATTTGATATTCGGATCGTGATTGTTCAGAATTTCGAAAAATTCATCAAACTCTACCTTTGTGTGTTGCCAAATCATGAAAATGTCATCAAGGTACCTGTGATAAACGAGGGGCTGTTTTGGACACTTTTCTAACGCTTCCTCCTCCCACTCTGCTACGTAAATATTGGCAAAACATGAGCTAAAGCGCTTGCCCATCGGGCAGCCGCAAATTTGTTGGTAAATTTCGCCATCGAATTAAAAATCATTGCCTTTCAGACTCAGCTCTAATAGAGCTATTACTTCTCTGTCTGGCCTGTTGGTGTCTGGGTAGTTCACGAATGCTTTATGGATAGAATTTATACCCTTCTCGATGTCAATGTTTGTATACATAGTATCGATGTCAAGCGTGACCAAAAATGAATTTGGAGGTATCCAGGTGTCTTCTGTGTTTTTCAAGAAGCTGGGGTGTCTATTTGCTATTGGCTGTAGATGGTAATTCACTGATTCTGTAGGATTCTGAGCCACAATCAGAGATTATAGGTCGCCCGGGCGGTGACATTGGGTCCAACCACGAATCTATGGGTTTATGAATTTTTGGCAAAAGATAGAAAGTCCGTGGTTTTGACTCAAGTTTAGCAAAGAGATACTTATGTTGCTTTTCGGTGATCTTCTTGCTATTGAGCAATTTTTGAAGAATCTCATTAAATTTGCTGCAATTATTTTGCCAAAGTGGTTTGCTTAGTTTCTGGTAATGCTTTGGGTTACTAAGTTGTCGTTGTGCTTCACGTTTATAGTTATCTTTAAGCATTATTACAGTCGCCGACCCTTTATCTGCAGGTTTGATGACAATTTCGCTGTTTTTAGACAATTCAATTAAGGCCTGGCATTCCTCATAGGGTAAATTTGGTTGGTCATTAGTGAATGCAGAATTTTTAACACGTTCTGAAAAGAGTTCTATGCTTTCACCGATCGCTGGGTCCAGGATTTTTACGTTTGGTGCCCAGCCAGCTTTTTCAATGAATGGTGGAATGTTACTATTAGAGTTACGAAAGAAGTCTGCTATCTTAATACGGTGACTAAATTCAGATGTTTCCATGCAGCCATTATCTAAAAGAGCATCGAAACCTGTTTTAGGTTTTGGTGTTGGGACAAATGTAAGACCAAAACTGAGCAGTGACTGCTCTGCTTCACCTAATGGGGAGCCAGTTAGATTGACAATATTACTGCCCAGTCCTGTTTCCGGGCGGATGTTACTTTGGCCCTTGTCTAGTTTAAATTTAGGAATTTAAGCCAGGCAGAATACATAATACTTATTTCTCATTGATTGACGAGTCACTTTTCATTTGTTGAATAGTTACACTCGCCACACGGACCTACTACCACACATCGATTGAATGGTAATTTACAAAACCTTACAATAAAGTAAATCGAAAATGTAAACAAGAGCGCCATCTATTTTTCTGTAATTTTTCTGCCGACTATATGTATTATACAACCCAAAGGCTACTATACCCGCTGATCTTTAAAGAATCAGCCCACTGGCGTCAATGATTGACTTATTTGTCATTGATTGACGAGGCACTTTTCATTTGTTGGATAGTTGCACTCGCTACACGGGTCTACTACTACACCTGGGTTGGATAGTAATGCCTTTGTTAAGTTTTGTTTTGCCATCAGATCTTTATCAGCTTGTTGTTTTGTATCTATACCATTTAAGCGGTATGTATTTATAGATTGTGTTAATGCTCGTTAGTTAGATATGTTATTTATCTTTTGTTTTGGTGTAATATTAATGAGGCTTACTAGTTCACTAGTTTTTTTTCTGGGGGTTTGCAAGCCTTTTTAAAGGAGTTCCTCTGTGAAGTTTTCAACAACAAAAAAAGGAAAAAAAGTGGTAGTAGTAGTAGTAGTTGCAGCAGCAGCAGCAGCAGCAGCAGCAGCAGCAGCAGCAGCAGCAGCAGCAGCAGCAGCAGTAGTAGAAAATGGAGGGTTTGTTTATCTTTATGGCAAAATGATTACCACAACATGCCAAGGTGGCATCTCTAGCATCTCTCATTGCAAACTATTTTAGTATTATTTCCTTAATATGACAATCTGTTCTTTCACAGATGGTGGGCAGTACCAACGTTTCTATTGGAGGTCAAAAGTCTGACCCTGCATTGCTTCATATAGATAGTGTCACAAAAGAGAAGACAGGAACATATACGTGTTTGGCCAAAGACTTGCATAAATCAAAGGAAGTCAGTGTCCAGCTACAATATCCAGGTACATAGTCTATGTCGTCATCTGTGTAACGATAGGAGGATGGCCAAGCATATCTGGCTGCTGACCATGTCTGAATTTAAAGAGCTACACATCTGGTAAAAGTGATTCACCTACAAAGCTGAAAGCGAGACATAGGTATCACTTTTCCTACGACGGCGCTCGCGGCAACGGCGACGACAGCGTCAACATTAAGTTTCTGCATTTAGCTTTTTGTCTTTGCCAATATTTTAGTGTTGCTTAATCCTACTGGACCCAAACTTGGACACATACATGCCAGGAGGCAGCCCCACGATAGCTAGCTCATTATTTCAAAGGTCAAGATCATTTTGACCCTGCTCTTGACCTCTGCTTTTCGAACGTTAAGTTATCGCATCTTGCAAATAATTTAAATTTATAATTCAGCTAATCCTATTGGAAATACACTGGGATACATGGTTACTCTTAATATTAGGAACCTGCATGGTGACATTGAGGTCACAAGTCAAGGCCACTCTGACAAAAAGGAGGCTGGCGAGACATTTAATTCCACACTTAATTGTTTCCTTACAACTGATACATAATAAAGAGAGATGGCCTCTTATTACAAGCGTGTTGCCAATATGGCGATTCCAAATGACAGGTTATTATAACAAGTTAGTCCCTGTCTCTGTGAGCACGAATTAATGATAATATGATGAATAGTAATACTGCCGCCTTTTCTACAGCCCATGGGCCATTGACAAATTCTTTGACACATTTATCAAAATAAGCTATTTTATTAACTACAGAATGAAACTTTCCAATTTTAGTCATGCCCCGCACATCACTAGGCAGACTTGTGGTCAAATACTTTCAAAAGTATTTAATTGCAAATGCAAATACTTTACATTGGTTGAAATGCAAATTCAAGTGCAAATACTTTCAACTTTGTTCAAATGCAAGTGCAAATGCAAATACTTTTCTAAAAGTATTTCAAATATTTCAAATACTTTCAAATACTTTTCATTACTATAATAGATATAACCGTCATGATTTCTGGGAGGAAATGGGTTAAACAGTTGTACACTGTATTATAACATGTACCAGCCAGCAGCATCTTTCAGTTAAATCGTTCAAAAGTTACATATACCAATATAGAGCCAAACTCGTATTAACAGACCATTCAATGGGGAATAGAGCTTCTCACTTAAACCGTTAACACTCAAATTCTGAACCCCTGGAATGACTAACTCGGTAACCTAGCCAGTCGTTACAGTGATAAAGTTTCAAAAGATTTCTTCTCTTGGTCTGCAAATGGACATTTTCTATGAGAAAATTGAAACTTTCTTGAACAATTGTGAGGGTTAGAATTAATGCACGAACTCTTATTACGTAGAGGGTCAAATGTATTGCTTTTAAATTGGATTTACAAATTGAAGAAAGTGGTCTATATACCAGATAGCTATCTTATTTGCACATCTGAGGGATTACTGTGAATGATTATAACATGGAATTAAGCACTAACTCAGAGGAAAGGTCGTATTTTGTATGAGGTACATGTGGAACATTGTCTGTTTTAGTGAAAGTAAACTCTCCTATTCAGTCTTTAAGTGTCTTTATATATTTCTTGCAAGTTTCTTCCAGGTAGCTGGTGACATTTTAAACTATGAACCTTATATTCCTTTCTTAGATTTTGAAAAGTTAGCCTACCTTAGGCAAATTGCTTTCAAAATAAATAACTGATGGGACCTTAAGGCACCTGATCTTTAGGGTAGGACAGCTGTTGAAAATTTTGAAAATAATTTGACAGGAAGTGTTTGCTGCGTTAGATGGTCATATGGTGTATTGGATACTATAAACAGGTAGTCAATAAAGCGAATTTGACAACAAATTAGCCCTTTCATAGATTGAAAACTTTAAATCACATTTTCAAAGCAACCACAGAAAAGCAATTGATTGCTTTGAAAATAATTTGACTGGAATATTTTTCTGCCTTAGGCAGCAGCAGCTTATAAAAAAATACATTCAAAATATTCAACAGAATATTTGCTATGTCATGAAAAATTGGTTGCATCATTGAAAAGTTAAGAGCTGCTTAAATCTATGCTCCCACACTTGCTGTGTAATCTTATTGCTTCAACATCTTCCTGCTGTTTTCTATTCATTCTCCCACAAACACCTGGCCACTTATAATCACACCTTGGTATGTGCTCAACTACTTCATACAGTCATTTGACCCTATGGACAAACATTTCTGTACATAAACCTGACACAAGCCTTTATGATGTAGGACAAATTGTGGTGAATAGTTTGAAACTACATGTACTTTGCATGCTAGTTGTTGCTACCTAAGGCAGCAGTGGCCCCAGTCAAATTGTATTCAAGATAGGTTTTCTGTTTGGTTTGATTCGAGATAGCGCTATTGCTTGGTGGGAATTAACATCTCATATGCACAATTTAAAACACTACATCCCAAATTCTGTATATGAAAAGGCAGTTTAGAAAATGTAACTATTTATTTTAAAGATTGCATTTAATATTGTTTGTTTTGATTATGATTTCACAAACTGACACAAATATTATAGCTATTATATTAACCCTTATCACATTAATGCCACATATAATTGATACAGGGTCAGTAGAAAAATGTCTGGTGTACATTTGACAATGTCTTTTAAATCTGTTGCTGTCACGTCACATTGAATACCAACAGTTGACAGCAATTTTGTTTCCAGAATGATAAGATTTGGGAATATTTTTAATTTGCTTTGCTTGGAAGATCCTGCTGTCTATATATATTATATGAAAGGTATTTGAAAACGCATTTGAAAACTATTTGAAATTTCAAATACTTTAGCAAAAGCATTTAAATGCAAATGCAAATAGTTGTGATTTGAAATCTTCAAATGCAAATGCAAATACTTGAAAAAAACTCCCTGATTATCAATTTCCAAAAAAATATACAGATAAGCTGTTGAATTTTTTGAAACTAATTTGACTGGGTGCTGTTGGTTTCAAATTAATCGACATACTGTTTATTAAATAGTAAAGACATGCAATTCGTATGTGTCGCCTATTAAACGCCTAGAACGGCGTAAATCGAGTCATTCGTGCTGTAATTGATTATCACGTCATCCTACACGTCACGTAGTCGATTAGAACGTGATATGACGTCATATGATGGATGGATTGACTGGAAAGGTAAATTACATTTCCACCTATACCCGGGGTATTTCTAGCTAGACACCGCTTACTACGTTACACGTGTTAGAATAAATTTGATTCTTTGAAACCTGAATTCGCAAAATCTAAAGCAGCAACAGCTCCCACTTAAAGTAGGTTCTAAATATACGGAGTCAAGTCAGCGAAGTCTGTAGAGTTTGGGACATCAATCAGCTCCCCAGAGGGAGATGGTCTATCTCCTGTGCTTTTCGCCTGTTACCTTGCTGCCGCATTGAAATCTGTGTGGGGAAAGTTCCACAAGACCAACCACCCCCCCCACCCACCCCAACCCCACCCACCCACTCCCGTGGCAATACTGGGTATGAGGCTAGAGATGGAATATGCCGACGATATGGACTTCATCGACGAGGAAAAGAAACCCATTGACGAACATATCCGCGTAGCTGCAAGCAAACTAAAATTTAAGAATCTATGAATGAATACAAAACAGAGTTCACCCACGTATACCCATCTACAAAGCATGAAACTAAATAAAATGACGATCCACTTCGTGGCGGCGAACTATGGAGGAAAAGTAAAATCCTGGGCTCACTGCTTTGCAGTACTGCTGATATTGCTGTACGCTGCGTCATGGGGAACATATCATTCCAGTCCTTCTGGAAGCTATGGATTCGTGGATCAAAGATGCCTTTGATAAAAAGACTACGTTTATATAATGCAACCTGCATATCCTTGATGCTGTATAGCTGTAACAGCTGGGCAACTTCAAAGACAGCAAAGACAGCTCTAGACAAACTCGATGCCTGTCACCGCAGAGACCTACGCACCATCGCTGGCCACCCATAGGCAGACAGCATAATTTCCAATACATTATACAAGATGTCTAATACGTCGCCGCTGTTTGTAAAAGTCAGCCAGCAAAGATGGTCCATGTTTGGCCATGTGCTAAGGACGCCAGAAGAGACACCAGAGCAGAGTGCCTTGGAATTCGCCATATTCGGAGCCAGCAAATACAAAGTCAGGAGAGCACGTCATTGCATAAATCTGCTAAGCGTGCTACGAGGTGACATCAAGAAAGCAGGACTCGGTACATCAAAGTCAAGAATGGACCTGAGGACGCTGAGAATTTCGGCCGAGGACAAGACACAATAGGAAAAAGCGAAGAAGAACTGCTTATAGCTGTTGGATGTTTCTACTACTACAGTCGCAGAATACAGTAATCATACATAATACCTGAGTGACAGATCAGGCGCCTTCATTATCTGTGTGTTGTACTTAGCTGTGTATATTGTGTTTCGTGCTTTGAAGATCAACCGGAGATGATCCTTCCAGAGGAAGTGGTTGTCCTCCCGGGTTTACCGATAGACCTAGTGTGTGATGTTCGGGCTTCTGGTCGTGTGGACCGCTTGGTGTGGCCCGTGAAAATTAAAGTGATTGCAAGCAAAAGTATTAGAATGGACAGCAGATTTACACTAGGCTAACATATATATGTGCAGTGTTATGTGTATCCTATCACTTCTTGAACATCTTGCGTACAAATGCTGTTTTGCTGTTATTTCCACACTTTTCCACTTATGTTAAGATTTATTTCGTTTCATTACATTAAGATACACAATTTAGGACTTTAAATGTAGGCTATACAATATTAACAATTTTATTTTCACGCATTTTAGCGCTTTATCTAGTTTGAATTTCTGGTTTAAGAAACGGTTGTAATGGGTGAACAAAGTAATTGAAACAAATAAAACCATTGAACACGCATCTGACGGAGACACATTTTATGGTTGCATGACAGCTTGCTCTTGCCGGTGTAACGTAGCATTTCTTATATTCTCAAATATTATTATGCACACAATTCTAAAGCTTATATTGGCAATCAAGATTTGAATATTATTTACATTATTTACTTTATGTGGTTGATTGTATATTGTATATCTGCAAACATATAGATCGTTTTATAAACAGAGCTCTGCAAAATTTGTGGAACAACATATACAAGAATCCGTATAGAATAACATGACTCTGGATTGACAGAGAATCGGACCCACAACCGACGAAAGCGCCCAGCATCATAGTCCACAAACGCTTCCACCACACTAACACCACAAGTCTTGCGGTTTTGGTGTGTTGGAGACTTTTGTGGGCTATGGTGCTTGGCGCTTTCGTCAGTTGTGTGTTCGATTCCCTGTCAATGCCAATATACCGTAATGCCACGACCTCTTGTATAAATGAATCGCGATGCACGTTATTTTACTTTTTATCCCACCTGTAACATTAGTTTTACCTTCATGCGTGTGGATTACATATTAAGATACAGTGAAATGCCCCAATTCGCAATATTCCAGAAAACAAAAACCTCTATAAATGCAACATCTTTCTTAGAATAGATTAAGTTCTATTTATGATTTTGATTGTAGCGTCTTCTAACATGAGTTATTTGATTATGAAGTCATACACTGGAGTGACAGACAGGAGCTCTCTATTCTGACGGCTTTTTATGAAACAAGCTGTTTTTCAAGAAAACATCATGCGTTTTAATTGACAGATATATGTTCAGGATTTTGGTGCGCATATAAGTACATTATATAAAGAATTGTGTATTGTGTTATTTTCTTCGTAATTGCAAACATATGTATCTTATTTACATCATCTTTATTAAATATGTGTATAGGATGGAGCTCACTCCATTTACCAAACATTGCCAAGGGCGGATGACGTATTGCTACGAGGACACAATGCCACAGCAAGTTTGCACATTGGAACTGGACCGACTAATATTCACGCATCTGGAAATTATTCCTGCCAAACAACCGTCCATGGCATAGCCTATTTCAGGACAACTTACATTCGTGTGGAAGGTATGTCGCCTAGAAGAGCATAATTTGATCTGTCGGTCAAGTATCTGATGTCATAATCATTTACCTCACTAGTTAGCTGCTGTCACAATCATAATGACGTACAGTTCCATCATGGACATTAAAAAATCCGTCATCAGTGTACGAATTAAATGATTTTGATAAATCTACAAGTTAATAAACATTCTCTTGAAATTTTGAAACTAACTTGAAGTTGTTGGTGCCATAAACAGCAACAGACCTCGTCAAATTAGATTCAAAATATTGAACAACCTACCTTGGAATTTAGATTCTGATAATTCAGGTTTCAAAGTTTCAAATCGATTTGAACAATGTGGGCTAGAAATTGGCAAGGCATAGCTAGGAAATGATCCCATCTGCTAACCACTAATGGACATTTAACATTGCCGTTCTATCCACAAGCATGTTGACGGTTCCCTCACATTTTCTGGGTGTTCATCAGCTTGATAACTGTTAAAATAATGTCGATTAGAATTAACACTTTAATGACAAAATTCGATCAATAAAACTAAAATGTTTGCTAATTAGGTGTCTATTTGTAGGCCAAGAGAATACTATTTTTTAAACTTTACTACTGGATTGACTGGCTCAGATATCGATCCACTCATTCCAGTTGTAACATTTAAAAAATAGCATTCTTTTGGCCTACAAATAGACATTTCTCAGCGCCATTGCAGACGGCAGTTTTGGCCTGGCTCGACATGACTGACGGGTTAAGGAATGACTACATCAATGTATCTCCTCTGTTATATGTATGGCATCCGTAGCTTTACTCCCAAGTATGTTTTAAAAGACACACCCATTCGGATAACAAGAGATTGTGGTTTTTAACCTGGTGGTCATACCTATAACTGAACCACAATCATTTGACCACACGTTCTTTGTATCGTAATCATTGAAAGATATTAACCAATTCATGGGGAAGTTGGTCAAAATCTGCCTCTATTGTACACTTCACCTTGATGAATGTCCATTTCCAGGCGAAGAAAAGTATTTTTGAAAATTTACTACTGGAATATCTGGATCGATAACAAAGCTAGTAATTCTAGTTGTAAATTTTCAAATGTACTCTTCTCTTGGCCTACAAATGTATATAAATATGGAATAAGATATTTGTGACCAAATTTTACCATTAAAGGTCTAAAATAATCACGCTCTAGTGATGTAATTATATGCCATTAAAGGGTTATCTGATGACCCGTCAGTAGTGACCTCTTTTTCTTGGCCTGTGTACTGTCCATTGATCAAACATTCTATTGCATGTCTTTGTTTTATATCAAGGTGGAGCAGACATTCAAAGTTATTCCCCATCTTCTGCCATATTCATGACTCTTGGATCCTCACCATCATTAACGTGCAATCTGACAAGGAGCCCTGAGCCTGTCGTCACGTGGCTGTTTCAAAACAGTTCGTTGAAGTCAGGACCGAACACAGTGATCAGAACTTCACGCATTATGCAAGGCAAAGTTGTCTCCAAACTACAGGTACGATATATACTTTGGACAGCGATGCATCTAGATGACATTCCCGTCCCAAAAGACACTCATAATCGATGCCCACTTTTCTTAAGGAGTTAAATTTTTACCATACCTAAAGAACTGTTATCTTATTAGGAGGATATTTCATACTAAAACTAACTTGAATTTCGAGACTGTCTGCTTGGTGTGCGGTTTATACAGTGTTACATGTGAAGATTCCTTAAGACTATTTCCCCAGGACCACTACAGATACCATCTTTGGCCGCATTGACCACTGGACAATAATTTCAATGAGCAAAATCGATTTACTTGCTAAATATTTTGAAGGCAATTTGGCTGAGCCAACAACAACTTTCAGTCAGATTGTTTTCAAAATATTTAGCAGGTCCAGAGATATAATGACTGGAATATGTCGTCTGCAAATATTCAGCTGTCAGACAGTTAAAGGCTTAAAGTAAAACAAGAGCTGTAGCACAAATTCTAACGTAATTAAGAGATTACCATGTTTAGCTTTTAGATGCTCATATATATGACATGGATTTATTTCTTTTAGATTGTCAGATTGACACTGGCTATGATTGGGAATTACACGTGTCGCACTGAAAATCAACATGGCGTAGCAACGGTTGACTTTACTATTCTCAGAAAAGGTAAAAATGTATATATATATATATATATATATATATATATATATATATATATATATATATATATATATATATATATATATATATATATATATATGCGGGTAAGCTGTTGAATAATTTGAACCTAATTTGACTGGTATCTGTTCCTGCATTAGGCAACAAGCCGGAGGTGGGGTAAGCTGTTGAATATTTTGAAACTAATTTGACTGGGTACTGTTGCTGCCTATGGCAGCAACAGAGCCCAGTAAAATTAGTTTCAAAATATTCAACAAAATATTTATTAAATAGTAAAGACATGCGATTCGTACAACAACGCTTAGTCAGTCATCAATTAAGCACTCATGATGAATATAGCTACGCCATTCAGGACATAATTGATTATGACGACATCCTACACGCCACATAGTTGATTATGGCGTGATATAATGGATGGCTAAAAGGGAATCCGCCATTTGATTTAATAGGGATGCATTAAATCTGGTTGTCGGCCTTTTTCCTATGACCGCATATGTGCTCTTACAAGTTCAACAGCTGTTCCTGCATCGAATTTATCTGGTCAAATTCTTCCAATGCCAATTTTGATTGCATTATTTGGATTAAGAGAATTTAGCCAGGACTGTGCGGATATTTTCGCATTTTTGCTCTTCTGCATCAGATCTAGTATGAGACGATCGCTATTCCTTCTGTTACTATGCATCCATCTGGTAAATCTTCTCGGTCTTGGACAATCAAGTTATGGGTATGCATGCTGTGTGTGCACTATTTAATGCAGATGGTCTCAATACGCTTCCAAACATGCACATTTCCAGAGTATCCATCTATCAAACTGGCGTCATATGACGTCATAGTCAGCTAAGTGGGGTGTAGGATGACGTCATAATCATTGAGTCCTAAATGATTCTCTTTGGCCCGTTTTAATCTTTTAATAGTCCGACACGTTGTACGAATTATATGTCTCTACTATTTAATAAACATGCAGCTGAATATTTTGAAACAAATAGGCAGTAACAACGCCCAGGCAAATTGGTTCCAAAATATTAAATAGCTTACCTGTATAGTTTTTTGGAAATTGGTAGTCAGAGAGTTCTGAGATTGATTCTAACGTGAGCGAAGTGTGGGTGGAGCTTAGCTAGAGATGGTTGGGGCATAGCTAAAATGGAAAGCTCCATTCCATGTGGCCAGTGGTTGTAGCACATGAACATTGTTTTGACCACACTCCATTCAATAGCCATTACTTCTGATGCATCACATGTTCACCTTTCAGTTACATTTATGGAATCGCACTGTGAAACCCATATCTCTCGTAGTTTAAATGTCTAGCAACGAAAGATACAATGGTCAATCGCATTCGGATTCAGCACGAACAAACGCCATCACTATAAACACAGGCCTTATTAGCGTTGTTAACAAGCTGTTTCCTGTATTTGCTTTGAGAATATTAAAAAGCATGTTGCCGCCTGCTCCAATGTTCAATCTAGCATTTCTTCAGTCAGCTGTCGCAATAGGGTATAATTTTGTGGAACTGTACCAGAAAGGTTGTTTGACACTCTCTCAAACACAAAATTCATCACATCCTCTATAGTACTATCTGACATCCAGAGCCAAGAAAAAGCCTTAGTATATGCACGCCAAAGTGCCTGGTTAAGAACGGTCAAATGATCTCTTGGTTATCTTATATGGCATTGACAGTTACTGCATATTATAGTTGTGCGTCAATTGTGAATACTGTATTAGCTATAGTATCAGAGCTCAGAGGGTTTTATTTGACTTTTATTTACCAAAATGACCGAGGGTGGTTCCTAGGGTAGAATCGTCTGTAGAATTCAGAAATCTATTTTTTACAAAAATATACTTGGAAGTTTTTCCACAATTCGCTCTTGAACTGAGGTACCCTCTACATACGAGATGGCAATTGTGCGTTACATGGTAATGTGGATAATTTTAGCTTTGCCAACTTTGGGCCTGGAAATGTGCCAAATAGTAGTGATACATACGCATAAGGGATCATATGAATAGGTGGGATCTCTTGATTCATTTCCTATTTGGGAATATCTGGTATTCATGGTATAATACGGGTGGTAAGCTTATTTTTAAATATACCCCCATTTTGTCGAAACGTTTGTATTATCTCTGGTTAGAATGCAGAGAGTCATCATAAATGGTGATTATTCTATATTATATTGTACTAACATCATTTAGATATAAATATTGGACAACATGTATATGTTTGAAATGCATCCAGGGAATGCGGTAGAGAATTACTTACAAATGAAAGCTATAGCGATGCGAGTTTTATACCAATTGGTGTTACAAAATAAAACCCACAGCCGTTTTGTTTAAGAAAAGTTAAATAAAACATTCATCGCTTTTGGTTGATCTGTGTAGCTAAATACAGCATTGATTCTGTTAAATGCCACAAGATACTATATTAGCTTACTTATTAACCCCTCTTGAGTCAACAGCGCCTCAAAGCGCTCAAAATACTACTTATATATCAATTAAACATTGTGATGGTCAATATTTTTCAGGATATTTTAATCTCAGAAGACTATTTTTGTAAATTTACCACTGAATATTTTTCGCGGACTTGATCATTAAAGGAGTAATAGTAAAGAAAATATAAGTTTTTGCTTAGCCAGTGTCCATTTGAAGGCCAAGAGAAGAATATTTTTGAAAATTTACCACTGTAATGACTGTATCGATTACCGAATCAGTCAGTCCAGTGGCAAATTTTCGAAAATACTCTTCTCTTGGCCTGCAAATAGACATTCCTCAAGACCATTGGGTAGCTAATGGTTGGTTTGAACTAGAAGGTTTGAAGTTTGAGGGGTTAAGTTGATACAAAAGGGGTTAACAGATTGATACAATAACAATACCATATATCCTGCAATAGTATCTATGTGTATATTGATGTGATCATTTTAATTATATATTAATTATATATTCATCCAACCCATATAACATTTCTCCATGTGCCATTTCATCATCATCATCATCATCATCATCATCATCATCATCATCATCATCATCATCAAGTCTATGGTACCTGGTCACAATTAAACCAGTTAACCTGGTAACATCCATCCATAAGGAACCACTGTGTTGTTCGGGCTGCGATAAACATGGGTTAGGTAGTGGAGCATTTTTCTAGATAGCTGCCACATAGTTCATCTGCAGTATCTTGTTTTCCAGGACAGGGCTGCATGAAGGCATGCTATTGGGATTCATACCTTTTATTCTCTCTAGAGGGTCATCATTTTGTTTGGGAGCATAATGTTGTTGAACGCATGCATGCCACACATCACCAACATTGTCAATGTTAGCTTTGCCATACAATGCGCAAACTCATTTATTCCAGACCGTTGATGAGCTCATGCAAGACAATTGTGGTGTCACCCGGATAGAGAATACTTCAGCATGTACATTAAAGTACATCTGAAGTGGTCGGCATTTTCCTTTATGCACGCATGCCATGGTAGCATCAGATCCAGTGTATGCATACAGTCACGCGATGGCATCAATCACATTTGGTTTTACATTAGAAACAAGCTGCGATATGTCGAGTTAGCGTCTGATATTCTTCCCACCCAGTCCAAAATTCATCCACACCTTTGGTTTGTTTGAGATATGAATATGATGCGCATGATAGAGCAGTCAGACCAGGACATCTACTTCGGACAAATATGTTAATATGTGGCTTACCTTCTACACTCTTTGATAAGTGATGCACCATCGTCTTATAAGTTTCTTCATGTTGGCAAGCGAGTGAAGGAACTGTGTCTCGTATGCTAGTTCCACCTACAACAGTAAATGAGTAGGATGAGTTCTATAATCCAATTAACACTTGACGACCATCCAGAATGCTAGCATATGATATATCACTACATTTAATTGCAAGGAATCAAAAAAGTTAAATTTTGAAGAAAGATGATTTAGTGCTTGTTGCCAAACATGTGGCCATTTCTGTTCATGCACTGTGGTTCTGAACGCCATTTCTGCAGCACCACCTCTCTTCCTTTCTGCCTCTTTTATTGATGGATCCCAGTATATGTCACACACAAAGTCAGCACAGGTCGACACATCACACAACGTATGCCAGATATCTTTTACAATCTTGCCATATGACTGAAATGGATTCTGGATGGTGTGCAGAAAGATCATGGCATCTACTATTATGACGTTGATATTGTCTGGAGCATCACTTTCTAGCATTCTCCCAAGCGTATGTAACATATTTTCCTTGTCAGTATGTTCAAAATGCTATCTTGATGAGCTAGTGAGTGAGACACAGGTGGCCGAGGATACCTGAAGACCTACAAAACTATTTTCTCAATCGTACTAAGGTAGAGGAGTCGTACAAACAGATCTCTGGTACCTTACAATTCAACCACCTTGCGATCCTTTATGCCAACTTTGTACGTTACAGAAGCTGATTCGAAATTCCTCACTTTCCATCTGGGTATTGGTTTCTTGAAATGTACTACGTCTTGTAGACAACAAGCACGGCACCCCAAGAGGTCTTCCATGACTTTGTCTGCTACGTTCACACCTGTTGTAAGACAGTACAGATTCTCATCTGGTTTTTGGATAAGTGATTCCTTCTGTTCTCTATTCTTTCAATCTATGTGTGCATTTCCTCCTTATCCTTCTTGATTTGGTAAGGCTTTAGGGATTTGGAGATTTGTCTTCATTCCAGAAATCACCAACAAATTGTCGACTATGGCACTCCTCACACATCGTGTGATCATCCAACAGTCGAGGCTGACTGTCCAAAGGATGTTATGCCAATGGAACGAGAAGCTGCATCAGCATTCGCTGTTTGCTCTAATGCAATGTTGACTGGAGTTCTGGAGAAAGGTCGCCTGCTTCTATTGACAGAGAGGGCGCCATTCTGTAAGACTGTACGTTTGCCTGGGTATGCGTTTTCCATAATGAGGAGTTTCAAGAAATATTTCGCCATACATCTTGCATAATTATGTCAGTTATCAGCACAGAGAATCAGACACATTTTACCAAGGGTAAAGATGGAGAGGTCAGCATCATTTGCACCGAAGGCCCTGCTGAATATCAGGAAAATATCGATCAATTATACATAAATCACCCAAAATGGCTAGTGCTTGCATGATCACCATTGCTAGATTTATTTGTGTATTCAGCATATATTCTCATCAATCTTTTGCTAAGAGTGATTGTACCATGTGCAACGTGCTCATTAAGGTCCAGGTTACAAAATCTTTGCTATGCTCCACTGAGCCATGCACATAGCGAATATCACAGTGTTGCGATATTAATAGCTAATTTAGCACATGTTTTGCATGCTGGCTCAATGAATTATCCATCATTTGAACATTGCTAAATATGGTTCATTCTTCCTATCAACTATATTAAATATGTTTACCGGTTATGATGCTTTCAAAGGATAACTCCATTAAGTGAACCTGGTACCAGGACTCAGAGAGGATATGCGGTCCACCTGATCGATCTATTAGTGACCACAGGCTCCAAAGTAGGTTAGCTCTATATGGAAAGTTCCAAAAAAGACATCAAACAAAGGAAATTCAGCTGCTTGGATCTGCATAGTTGGCTTAGCTACAGCCAGATCGTAGTGAACTACTGCATATGTATCACCACATGTATTCGTAACTCGCTGAGAAATACGCAGTCTCGGCTACAACATCAAGTCTGACACGAGGCTGTCCAAGATTGTCCATGTAAGATATATTTTGTGTTGTGGAGGCGCGTCTGTGATGGGTGAATTACAGCGAGCCCATACAGGGGGTTCCCCTTTAACCATGCACATCATCCAAAACCTATCTCTGTTTAACATTGGTTACATACAGTGGTCTCTGCATATCTTGCAGCTGATATGGAATGCTGTTATATTAGGTTTCTTACAACATGGTTCAAGAAAAGTTTCTTCCAGTGTTAATGTTTTGCCACCACTTGTGGAGGTTACAGACAGAGAAAGTGGATGCATGGATAACAGTAGGCAGCATATTTTGATAGCAGATGTCAACCGTATCATGTAGTGTACCGCTACCTGATAATGGTCTCTGTTGTTTCATCATAGTTGTTTCAAACTATTCCAGCGCACAAGCCAGCAAGCTAGTTGAGACCATCTACCATATGTTTGTAGCAAGGGTTGACTCTGTTTCAAGCCCGAGCCGAACCATGTGGTAGTTGACACAGTGACCAAAGCGACTGCTTATATATACCACCTGACCAGTTAGGTGCTTGAGACCAAATCCCATGCAAATATATTTTGAGGGCTATGTTGCCCTATCGTTATTACAAACACAATCCCACCTGATACAGATTTTACCAGCCTTTAAATTCTAGCTGTTGTTGTAGATACACTGGCTCCTGTAAATAGTACTCTGAAGAAGTCTAAATGTACAGAAAGCATTTGCCAGGTCTTGAATTTAGGTTTTCAACTGTTATGGGCTGGTGCTATTCCTCATTATTCTGCATATTAAGAGATAAGTGATTTGAGGTAGAAGGCTCCCTCTTTGATTGACATCTCACCAAATCTTGCTCTGCGTGTTGCCCCTTTCTCGTTGATTATGGAATTATAGATAAAAATCCATTCTTTGTTTGAAATTTTATTATTTCTCAAATCATCCCGATATTCCTTGAGACTCCTCTCACACAGACGACTGACATGATATGTAGAGTAATTCATGCTTGCCATTTATCGCTTGTGAAGTGATGTCAGTATCTCAGAGCCTTGGTTTTCTATCAAGTTCATGTTCATGTGTTCTTTGAGAGTATCAAATGCTGCTTTGTGAAATGTTATTTTGCTTGCGTGTTCATGTGGTTTATATCTGTTCTTTACTGTATTTGCTTTACTGATATAATCCCTCCGACAATACTGATGATATCTACCTTCCTTCGATGTGAAGTTGAGCCCAGATATCCGTGCAAGCATATCATGAGCGTCCGGTTTTTAACGGCATCCTTGATGCTTCTTGCAGCTCGATCCATCTCGAGGTTTCCAAGGGGTTCTCTCCATCTTTCCCTGGAGACTCTGATGCAGCCAAACAAAAAAGGTGCTTCTTTGCAAATACGCGTAAACCTGCTTTCGGGACAATCTGCAACACATGTTCGTAGAACTAGTTTTACGGATTTGCTCGGAACATCATCTTGTGTTTGTTTGCGAATAGCTGTGAGCTCTTTATATCACTGTGTATGATAACCTATTGTCTTATCATAAATGGCAGATAGTTTGATACTAAAATACTGAGAGCTCGTGTACGATGTAGGCCTTATGATGTCATATTGACTGATTCTGTCCCATGGTTTATCATCGACTGGTTTGATTTCTTCAGCACATTTCCCACCATGATGTAAATGCAAGTCCGTTTGGATGGTGTCATAACCTATTCTATCCGGAAAACGAACTATTCACTAATCGAATTATCATCTAGTCTACACGATATTCCCTACACTACACAATGGTATCTAGTCTACACACGTATCTAATATACAGGCTGTTGTCTATTTTACACAACATTCGCTAATACACATACAACAATTGCACGCTGCAGACTACACTAATAATCTCGCCGGAGCTATCACCTATAATAGCCTGCAATAGATAGAAACATGCTATTTTAATACAAACAAAGAAAACCATCACCAACAGCATCATTCTACTTCCTGGCTACTAATTCTGAGCATCAGATTGTTCTATTGGACGTTTATTAAGCAAGAGGTCTGGTGGGTTTTGAGTATCTATGTAGATGTCAAACAGCAATAAAAATTGTGTACCCTTCAAACATATAGATGTTGTCCAATGTTTATATCTGAATGATTGTAGCACAATATAGCATAGAATAATCACCATTTATGGTGATTATCTGCATTCTAATCAAAGAGATAGGTCGTTAATACACATTTGCAAGAGCGTCGCTGACAAAATGGGGATATATTTATAAGTAAGCTTGCCACCCGTATTATGCCATGAACACAAGGCATTCCGACATGGGATATACATCAAGACTTGGCACCCATTCATGTGATCACTTATTTGTATGCATCACTACTACTTGGCACATTTCCAGGCCCAAGGTTGACAAAGCCAAAATCATCCAAATTACCATTGTAGCGCAAAATTGAGACCTCGTATGTAGAGAGTACATCACTTCAAGAGCAAATTGTGAAAAAACTTCCAAGTAGATTTTTATAAGAAATGGATTTCTGAATTCTACAGACAATTTTACCCTAGGAACCACCCTCAGACATTTTGATTAATAAAAGTCAAATAAAACCCTCTGAGCTCTGGGACTACTAGCTTGTACAGGTTAAATGGTCAGTCATTACTCACTACACTAAGGAAAGTTTAGCTTTCACGAGTTACACACTCTGGCGAGTTAAGACACAGAGAGAAAGTGCCATGTTTACATTTTATAACTGACATCTCAGGCTTCTTATATACTCTTTACCTTTGACAACAAAAAATGTTTTTGAGAATTTGACGAAAGGCTTTCTTCATATCTTCACGGGTTAGAAACCTGATGATGGAGGTGTGCGACTGTGTGCCAGGTATGTCGCCATCATAATAGCTTCTACAGCAAGTGACTGTGTCGAATGAAGTTCGTTCTGAGATGGGATGGTGCATAAAAGTTATATTGCCACTACCTAGAAAACATATTTTTGACACGAGCGGCCATCCTTTTATTGATATACCTAGTTCCGAAATGGTCCTTTCCAAGTTTACCCATCCATAATATGACGTGTAGGATGACGTCATAATCATGGCGTCATGAATGATTCGAGTCTGTCTTTAGTGCTTAATAGTCCGACAGAATATACGAATTGTATGTTTTTACCATTTAGTAAACATTCTGTTCAATATTTAGAAACTAATTTGACTGGACGGTTTTGCTGCCATTTGCATGAGATCATTCAGTGATCATTTAAATGGTTTCATTGAGGCAAGTGACCCGAAAAATCAGTTATCGACACCTCATTTGCGTTTTGATGCACCCTTGAGAAGATATGCAAATAAATCAGATTTTTATTAATGACGCCAGATGGTTCGCACAGAAATGGATTTTAAAAACAATGCTCAAAGATACCAAATGTGGCATCACTTGGTTTCAAGATTCTGGACGTTGAAGTTATCAAAAATGCAAAAGCAGTTGATGGACGTCAATACCCGCTTCAGCCAATTTAACTCCTGGAGCGCGTTCCCTAAGGAAACTTAACAGAGCGCTCTGCTAAATTAGCAGAGCAGAAAAAGTTTCTCCTATGGAACGATACGTTTTGTTAGAGCACTCTGCTAGTTCGCGAACCATGTTTGGAGGTGACTCACAAAAAACAAAACATGGTTTTAATCTGTGACGTAATTGCACGCGAAACAATGTTATAGTCACAGAGGCCTATATTACGCCATAAGCGTATCGCAAACATGATCGTTCCGTATAGAATAGTTTTGTTACAGAGCGCTCTAACAGAGGCGCTCTAACAGAGTGACGTATTTAAACTATTTTTTGCATCTCCTACGGAACATAAGGTTGGTCTAGTCATCTACACGTTTCAGAAATTATATAATGTATATTACATTCTTGACAGGCCCACCTGCTGCACCACTACTTAGCGTACGCAGTAATCAAGATGGAAAATTCCATCTGAATGTCAAAGCTAATCCAGATGAGGGAGGAGATCATGTCTCAAAATATATCGTGACATACCAGCTTTTCCCACAAGGAAGGACCCACAGACGTACATTCACTGGGAATGTAGATGCTCGTAAGTGTTTTTCTGTCGTCTTTGATAAAACCATTATTTATCAGTGCTTGCCAAGCGATGATTATATGTCCGGCTTGTCTGTGTTGGGATCGATCGAACCCTGAATCTCAATCTCCAGAAGACTATACAAGTAAGCTGTTGCATGTTTTGAGACTAATTTAACTGGACGCTGATGCCTATGGATTTGAGTTACAACAACATGGCTATTTTACTATACACATCTCAGAGACTGTGCAGAGCCAAGATACTGAGCGCGTAATGAACTTTTTATACCAAATATGTTGTACTGATTTCAGATCAACATCAAAACGCATTATATTTACCTAATTAAATAAAAAGTGTTACTGCGCTGATAACGCAGTTTTACTTGGCCAGTACCGGACAGTTTTGGCCTGGTATTGGTCCAGTACCAGCATCGGAAGCCGCGTAATCGTGTCTATGGATCATACTTATCTGAACAAACCTCAAATCGGGTTATTTATTACTGGTGGAGAAGAAATAGGTCCCATTGACAAAATCATTGACGAGATCTTTAGGATTGGTCTGATGGTATCTAAATGAAAATGCTAACCCGTTGATGGCGCATCCATAGTTTAGTGAATCGTTATTTATTCCATAATAGATCGGTCCATTTCTTGCTATTCCCCGCCCATGTTTACAGATGCTCCGCCCACTTTCCACGAGCGGACGAATCAATTAAAAACTTGGAAACCTTAATTCCAAGAATCTAACTTTCACGGCAACTATAAAGGTGAGCTGTTGAATATTTTGAAACTAATAAGATTTGTGGATGGTGGGGGTGGGGGGGGGGCGTTGTGGCTGCTGATGTCTATGGCAGCAAGAGCTCCCAGTTAAACTAGTTTCAGTTTTCAAAATATTCAAGACAATATTTATTAAATTGTTAAATCACCAGAGACAGACAATTCGTTAAATGGAGGAATCTAGTTTTAGCTATGGCCCGCCCATCTCTAAGTAAGTTCTACACACGCTTTGCCTGTACAAGTAAGCTGTTGACATGCAGCAATAGAGCCCAGCCAAATTAGTTTCAAAACATGTTTATTAAATAGTAAAGACATACAATTCATATAACTTGACAGATTATTTAGCGTTTAAGACGGACTAAATCGTGTCATTCATGACGTAATTGATTATAACATCATCCTACATGTGACGTTATTGATTATGACGTCATATGATTGATCAATAAACTGAATTCATCCATTGTGTGAGACTTTTCGATTTTTGTGACAAAGTTGAGTCATTATGATTGTGATGTCAGAACATGTGGCGTCAGAAGCATATGGCAAAGATTTCATTGGTGTAGGAGCTGTTACGGACCCCCACCTAAATATTGAAACAGTAGCAAGGTACACAAGAAACAATAACCCTACCCCTATCTCTAATGCTAATCCTCACCAGAGCTGGGTCAATTCTTAATGAAAGTAATTGATCCAATCCCAATTCCTTTGATTTTCATCAATTCCAATTCCAATCCCATTTCTTCTTAAATATAAAAGGAGTTAATTCCAATTACCAATTCCTTTTCATAATCTGGAGAATGGATAATAAAATGACATCATATTTGGCATTTACATATACAGCGTTAACCCTTTGTTCAAACCTAAAACTCAAAATACGAAACTCTATTTATAACATAAGTATATTATGTTGAATAGTTTGAAACTAATTTGTCTGGGAGGTGTTTCTGCCAATGGCAGCAACATGTTCCAGTCAAACTAGTTAAAAAATATTAAACAGCTTTCCTGTATAGTGTTTTTTCAGAAGATATGGTTATGTAAACATATGAAAATAAGCTTTTGTCTGGTGAATTATTGATGAAATCTGGCGAGTCTATTAGATTAATCAGCTCTTTGCCACTTTACTGGTCAGTCTTAGCATTAACAGATTTGTTTCTGATTTACCAGTAACCTAGTGTGACTGAGAACGTTATAAAACCACAGTATATTTTGAAAACAATGTTACTATCAGGTATTGCACTTTAAGTCATCTTTAATAATGCTAAACACTAAGGTTCTTTTCAAAATAACCCGAAGAAAATTCGTAGATGTAGATAATGCCTGGAAGGATAAGGGTTCTAATGCCTAGAAGGATTAGGGTTCTAATGCCTGGAATGATAAGGGTTCTAATGCCTAGAAGGATAATGGTTCTAATGGCTGGAATGATAAAGGTTCTAATGCCTGGAATGATAAGGGTTCTTTCTAATGCCTGGAATGATAAGTGGTCTAATGCCTGGAAGGATACAGGTTCTAATGCCTGGACGGACAAGGGTTCTAATGCCTGGACGGACAAGGGTTCTAATGCCTTGAATGATAAGGGTTCTTTCTGATGCCTGGAATGATAAGGGTTCTAATGCCTGGAATGATAAGTGGTCTAATGCCTGGAAGGATACAGGTTCCAATGCCTGGACGGACAAGGGTTCTAATGCCTGGAAGGATAAGGGGTCTAATGCCTGGAAGAATAAGTGTCCTAATGCATAGAAGGATAAGGGTTCTAATGCCTGGAAGGATAAGTGTTTTAATTCCTGGAAGGTAAAGATTTTAATACCTGGAAGGATACGGGTCCTAATGCCTGGAATGATAAGGGTTCTTTCTGATGCCTGGAATGATAAGGGTTCTTTCTGATGCATGGAATGATAAGGGTTCTAATGCCTGGAAGGATAAGTGTTTTAATTCCTGGAAGGTAAAGATTTTAATACCTGGAAGGATACGGGTTCTAATGCCTGGAATGATAAGGGTTCTAATGCCTGGAAGGATAACGCCAATGGTTCTAATGCCTGGCATGTTAAGGGTTCTAATGCCTGGAAGAATAAGTGTTCTAATGCCTAGAAGGATAAGGGTTCTAATTCCTGGAATGATAATGGTTCTAATGCCTGGAATGATAAGGGTTCTGTCTGATGCCTGGAAGGATACGGGTTCTAATGCCTGGACGGATAAGGGTTCTAATGCCTTGAATGATAAGGGTTATTTCTGATACTTGGAATGATAAGGGTGCTAATGCCTGGAAGGATAAGTGGTCTAATGCATGTAAGGATAAGGGGTCTAATGCCTGGAATGATAAGGGTTCTAATGCCTGGAAGAATATGTGTTAATGCATAGAAGGATACGGGTTCTAATGCCTGGAATGATAAGGGTTCTTTCTGATGCCTGGAATGATAAGGGTTCTTTCTGATGCATGGAATGATAAGGGTTCTAATGCCTGGAAGGATAAGTGTTTTAATTCCTGGAAGGTAAAGATTTTAATACCTGGAAGGATACGGGTTCTAATGTCTGGAAGGATAACGCCAATGGTTCTAATGCCTGGCATGTTAAGAGTTCTAATGCCTGGAAGAATAAGTGTTCTAATGCCTAGAAGGATACGGGTTCTAATGCCTGGAATGATAAGGGTTCTAATGCCTGGAATGATAAGGGTTCTTTCTGATGCCTGGAATGATAAGGGTTCTAATGCCTGGAAGGATAAGTGTTTTAATGCCTGGAATGATAAAGATTCTAATACCTGGAAGGATACGGGTTCTAATGCCGGGAATGATAAGGGTTCTTTCTGATGCCTGGAATGATAAGGGTTCTAATGCCTGGAAGGATAAGTCCAATGGTTCTAATGCCTGGAATGATAAGTGTTCTAATGCCTGGAAGAATAAGTGTTGTAATGCCTAGAAGGATAAGGGTTATAATGCCTGGAATGATAAGGGTTCTAATGCCTGGAATGATAAGGGTTCCTTCTGATGCCTGGAAGGATAAGGCCAATGGTTCTAATGCCTGGAATGATAAGTGTTCTAATGCCTGGAAGAATAAGTGTTCTAATGTCTAGAAGGACAAGGGTTCTAATGCCTGGAATGATAAGGGTTCTTTCTGACGCCTGGAATGATAAAGGTTCTAATGCCCGGAAGGATAAGTGTTCTAATGTCTGGAAGGATAAGGGTTCTAATGCCTGGAAGGATAAGGGTTCTAATGCCTGGAAGTATAAGGACAATGGTTCAAATACCTGGAAGGACAAGACTTCTAATGCGTGGAATGATAAGGGCTCTAATTCCTGGAGTGATAAGGGATCTAATGCCTGGAAGGATAAGGGTTCTAATACCTGGAAAGATAAGGGTCATATTTCACTGACCTCCCTAATACTCTTGGATATTGCTAAATAGCGGCTTTCACTCAATAAACACTCAGAATAAAAACAGTTAGGTGGCCCTACTGGGCAGGGAGTCAGAGTGCAGTCCGGCGGACGCCAGCCCCACCACCGCGCATGCACAGACTAGCACTTCCCCTTTGCTAATTTATTGGCTGAGAGACAACTCATGTTTTCTATGCTCATAGGCTTTTCCTTAATTTCGGAATGTTTTGGCTGTGTAGAAGTTCTATTTCTCCTGGATTACTATGGCAGATCGTGTTACTACTCCAGAGGAGCGCCCAGGACTGACCATCAGGTGACTTCTATTTTATTTTAGCGAGTTTTTCCCGGTGTAATGTGTTTCCGGGACTCGCGTTTATCATGATGAGCGCCTAAAATAACTAGTTTATTTCGAAATGGCGCTATGAAATACTAATCTCTCTTTGTGTTTATGTCCACAGGTATCTACCTAGGAGTGTTAGGACATCACATCTACAGAGAGTTTGATTTTCTCTCCACCAAGGTTCCATTTCCTACTAACATTGTAAGGTTATCTAACCAAAAATCTTTTCCCAGTGAGTTGGAGGCCTCGGATGAAGGTCTTCTCTCTTTGCCCTCTTGATCCACTTCCTTCCCCCTAAGGTGGAGCGAGTTAAGATGTCATAAGGTCGGTGGAGCGTCCGGTTCATCAGATCAGATGGTTTGTCTATGCTGAAGACTCAGGTACTCTAGTTATGATATGAGGCATTTCAATTATATTTGACAATATTTATAAAATCTTACTGCCATTTATCATTGTTTATCTGATGTTTGTGTAGTCTGTGTAAACTATCCGGTCTAGTTAGAATGTTCTGGATATGATTACAATTCGTCCTTACACCTGGAGGTTTTGTTTCGGATCGATTTAACTTCTTATTTTTGAAGTTATGACGTCATAATCAGCCTTGCGCCTTACTATCAATTATAAGTTTTGTCCAACGCTGATTTATTATCATTATTAGCTTGGGACCTATGGCCCCTTCCTCCTTGTTTATTTCATGTTGTGTTCTAATTCAATATCTGTAATACTCATTGTCTTCGTCCTCTGCTGTGTTTCAGAGGCCTGGTTGTCCTTCATGTGGAAGATTTATCCTTGACAAGTTCTTCCCCCATTTATGCTCCCAGTGCAGCCCATGTGGGCCATTGCTTAAATGTAAGATCTGTAAAAGATGGTGGGGGGGGGGAGCTAATGTCTGAATTTCTCTCATTACAGACCAGGGAGAAGGCTCCAGAGGAGGAGAGGAAGAGTAAGAAAGAGGCTTCTGGTAAGAATGGTAAGAGGAAGGCCTCGTCCGCTATGGATATGGAGGCCTTCCGTATTGAGATGATGGGAGAGATGAAGAGGACAATTAAAGATTTGGTCCCAGAATTGCTTCGTGGCATGCTTCCTGGTCCAAATCTTTCATTGTCCTCTTCATCTGCTCCGGAGCAGATAATCCCCGCCTCTGAATCGGTGCTATTTAGGGACCTATCAGTTTTCGATCATGATTCAGAGGTGGCCCTATTAGAGGGTGAAATCCACGGTAAAAACACTGGCAGCAGGCTTGCCGCTCCGGTTGTTCGTGGTCATATGTCGCTGGAACCTGCCTGCCTATCAGGCTAGGATTATCCGCACCCTGCAGGTACCAGTTCCTTCTATGGTACCTCTCTTGGCCAGTCCGGGTTAGCATTCTTTGCTAACCTGGAGTCTAATCTTTCTGGCCGGGAAGAAGAGGATTATCTGCTGGGTTCTCCTTCTGGCGCCGTGGCCATGGACATTGATGTGCGTGCACCCCTCGTGGGGAACACGGGCGACATTGTCCACGGTACTACTCACGCAGGAGTAGTGTTCACGGCGCAGAAGATAGCCCGGGCTGGATCTGATGGCCAGTTTTACCGCATACCTCGGCTTGCCAATGGTGTAGCAGGTACTGTCCAGGGCCGTGGTGTGGCGAGATATTCCCCACGCAATGTCACGGCGCCTGCTCCTGATCAAGCCAGTAAGTTTAGCATGCCTGTTCTTTCAGGCCCGCATGCTTTCTCTGGCATGCCAGGCGTATCAGTTCCTCCAGCCACATACACACCTGTGATTGCTCAGGAGGATGACGAAGGCCCTCGTCTTGTAGGGCATTCACAGGTGGCCACGGAGGAAGACTGGTCTGACGCTTGTCAGTGGCTAATTAACGTCAGACCAGATCTTGCCGTGGTTCAGTCGGCCAGTCAACGGGACCAGCGCCCGTGGCTGGCAGGTAAAACGACTGTTATCGCTATGCCATCTTTGCCGTTAGCTGATCATATTGTTGATATGTTCACTGCGGCGGAGACGTCTATTAGTGCACATGGACGTTTAGCGAAGGCCCCCCGCGATGTGGCAAAGCGGTGCCGTATCACAGCTGATCAATATCCGCTATACGGTGTAGTACCGAAGCCAAGCACGGATGACCGTGCCGCGCTGGGTGAAGATACGCGGCCAGGTTCCCGGTCTGACATGGGAGCACTGTTTTGAACATGTTGCGTTCAGCTAAACCGCGTTACGTGATGCGGAAGAGAGTTCGAGGGCGTCTATTGCAGTGCTTTCGCATGTCTCACAGTTGTTACAAGGGGTAGTAACGGCATCCACATTACGTCAGCCTAGTCCGGTGACTGTCCAGAGAGCCATCCAAGATGGAATTAACTTGGCTTTGAACTGTTTAACCCGGTCTGTAACCAGGAGTGTCCGGGCGAGGCGCACATTTGCTCTTGATAACTTGTGCCCGTCCCAGGATTTGTATAATAGGCTGCTGTGTACGCCTATGACAGGTCCTGGTCTCTTTGGAGGTGAGGGATGTAGGCATCTCCAGGAGATGGTTACCCTGGTCAATAACCAGAGGGCATTACGGGAGCAATTTGAAGTGCTCCGCAGTGCGGGCCGTGGTGCGTGAGGATCTGGTCGTGGTAATCGTACCTGACAGCGTGATTACCACAGTATGAGCTACTCCAGTGCATCTGCTCCAGGAGACAGTGCCACTCTTGCGCTTCTTATGTGGGAATGGTTGACTCAGGACCGTTTAGTCTTGCGATGGCTTTCAGTCGGGTATCATCCCCACTGGATAACAGGTCCACCATCACGACTGTCTCTGGTGCCGGTCTGGACTCCAATTCCAAGAGATCCAGATCAGCGGTTGTGTATAGAGGAGGAAATAAATTCCCTCATACACAAGGAAGTAATTCAACCGGCGCAAAATTGCCCGGGCTTCTATTCAACCGTGTTCTTGGTAACGAAAAGCACTGGAGGGTGGAGACCAATTCTCAACCTCCAGCCATTGAACAAGTTCATAGACACACCCAGTTTCAAGATGGAAACTGTGAGATCGGTGTTGGCGGGGTTGGAGAAGGGAATGTGGACAGCTTCAATAGATTTGAAGGATGCTTATTTCCACATTCCAATAGCGAGGGGTTTCCGTCGCTTCCTGAGATTTGCATTCCAGGGCAGACAGTGGGAATTCAGGGTGCTACCCTTCGGAATTTCTACAGCTCCTCGGGTCTTCACCAGGGTGGTTCTTGCGATGACAGCATACCTCCGCAGGAGAAACATAGCAGTCCACACGTACATAGACGACTGGCTGTTAAAAGCACACAACCAGGAAAGTTTATCAACAAATCTGGAGATAGTTTTGAAAACTCTCATAGATTTAGGCTGGATAATAAATTTTCAAAAATCAGAGCTGACTCCATCCCAGAAGTTTGTTTACCTGCGACTGTTCTTCGATCTGGAGACAGGATATGTTTATCCTACTCAGGAGAGGGTACATAAAACTCATCTCAGTAATACAGTCAGTGTGCAACAGTCGTCATGTCCTGGCACGGGTTTATCTGAGAATGCTGGGATTGATGGTTTCTCTGGAACCGGTCATTCCTCAGGCGGCCTTACGCAGGCGGCTGATACAGTTATTTCTCATGACACAATGGACCCAGAGTACAGGTTCACTGGACTCAAGCGTGCCAGTGTTGGAGCCTCTAATTCATCGCCTTCAATGGTGGTTTAAGACAGAGAATCTCCTGATGGGGGTAATGTTAACCCCTCCTCACCCTCAGTTAACAATGTATACAGATGCATCGATGGAGGGGTGGGGAGCTTGCCTGGAAGAATCCACGATATCAGGGCTTTGGAATCTGGAACAGTCAAAGGAACATATCAATCTACTGAAATTAAGAGCAGTAGTTCTGGGCCTGGAACATTTCTTACAGAAAGTTCAGGGCAAGAGTGTTCTAATTCGATCAGACAACTCAACAGTAGTGATTTACATAAACCGCCAGGGCGGAACGAAGTCGCCCAGTCTCTGTATGATGACTTGGAAACTGCTTTGTTGGTGCCTGGATCACAGGATTACCTTGAAGGCAGTTCATATTCCGGGAAGGTTAAATCTGTTAGCAGACTCATTGAGCCGAAGGATGAGTGTTTTACCTACGGAATGGCAACTAAATCAATGTGTGGCGGATCGTCTGTTCGACCTCTGGGGGAAACCCAACATAGATTTATTCACAATGAAGAAGAATGCGAAGATGACGACGTACGTCTCTCCGATTCCAGATCCAAACGCTTTCGCAACAGATGCGTTAGCTATCAGCTGTGTGGGAATGTATGCATACGCATTCCCTCCAGCAGTCCTGATTCCAAAAATTCTTCAGAAAATCAGACAGGAGTGCCAAGTGCTTCTGATCGCCCCTTAATTGGCCAAGCCGATCATGGTATACGGATCTGCTGGACCTTCTGGTCTGCAATCCGGTTCCTCTGCCTCTGATGGACAATATTATCTTCCAGGGCAAGAACCTTCACAACAATCCGTCAATGTACCAATTGACTGCGTGGATGTTGTCAAGGAATCTAGAATTAAGGAGGGCTTTTCTGAGCAAGCAGTCATGTTCATGGCAAAAGCCAGGAGGGGGTCAACCTCCAGAGCATATAATTATAAAATCAACAGATTTGCAGAATGGTGCTCAAAAAGATGTATTAATCCAATGGATTCATCTATTCAGGTAGTAGCCGATTTCCTCTGTCACCTGTATGATGCATATGGCATCAAGCCTAACTCTATTGCTGGCTATAAGTCAGCTTTAATGACAGTTACCCCTTGCTTGGCTAATAGGGGAAGTGATGAAGTAAATACATTAAATACTTTAATCAACGGCATGGGCAATCTAAGACCAAGGAATCCCCCAGCGATTCCGTCTTGGAGTTTATCACTAGTGCTTCAGGTGCTAGCTGATAGGCCGTTTGAACCACTAAGCTCCATTTCTATGAAAATGTTGACGCTTAAAACTGTATTTTTAATTGCTGCGGCCTCGGCTAGGCGTAGGAGTGAGATTCATGCCTTGTCAGCCGAGGCAGACCGTTTTGTGGTTACAGGGGAAGGCCTTAGGCTTCTACCCAGGATAAATTTCATGGCGAAAATCCAGTCTTTGAAATATCCGGGTCAACCGATAATTTTACCAGCTTTGACTAGGTTTGATCCTAATTCAAAACTATGGTGTCCAGTCCGAGCATTAATCCGGTACAAACAACGTACTCAAGATTGGCGGACGGACCCAACAGCGTTATGGTTGTCATATATTGAGCCCCATGGCAGGGCGTCAAAGGACACCATTTCCAGGTGGATTGTAGAGTGTATTCAGTTTTGCCATAAATCCGCCACAGGTAAATAAGTTGACATGGCCAGGGCTCACAGTGTCCGAGGTGTAGTGGCTTCCACTGCCCTATTTAATGGGGTACCTGTGGATGACATTATGTCAGTAGCTCAGTGGCACTGTGAGCCAAGTTTTACCGACCATTAGCTCCGTGACACCTCGAATCCTCTCGCCTTATCGATTTTGAAAAGCTAATCTAGGTGTACATATTTTGATGAGGTATCCTCATTTTCTATATATTTCACATTTAATCAATGGAAACATCTACTTTATGAGTTTTTTCGTCTCTGTCCTATAGTACATGGCACTTGTACGTAGAGAGCGTATGGGACATTGAGGTCATTCGAGTCTTCCTCCCAGGAAGGGGGAGGGGTGGGGGGGGGGGGGCGGGCGCGCATATGACATTCGGCCATCTCTCATCCATCGGTTTGTGTTAGCCGATGTTTTTTAAATCCTGACTGTGTTTTCACACAGTTTCAGAAGTTTAAGTGCCTTAAACGCAGAAAAGCGTATAGGGAAGAGCTGGTCTTTTGACCTCGCCTCCCTCCCGCCGAATTCCCTGTCGAATTCTGGCAATATCAAAGAGTATTAGGGAGGTAAGTATACTCTTGAAGGAAATAAACGAAATCACGGATTTCTTTTTTCACGAGAGAGTTGATACTTACCTCCCTAATACGGACCCGGCCTCTCCCGGCCTCTCCACCCCACAGAGGCTCGGTCTTTCTTCAGGCTCTTAATAGTTGCATGTGTGTCAGCCAATAAATTAGTCAGAGGAAGTGCTAGTCTGCGCATGCGCGGTGGTGGGGCTGGCATCCGCCGGACTGCACTCTGACTCCCTGCCCAGTAGGGGCACCTAACTGTTTTTATTCTGAGTGTTTCTTGGGTGAAAGACGGTATTTAGCAATATCCAAGAGTATTAGGGAGGAAAGTATCAACTCTCTCGTGAAAAAAGAAATCCGTGATTTCGTTTAATGCCTGGAAAGATAAGGGTTCTAATGCCTGGAAGGACAAGGGTTCTAATGCCTGGAAGGATAAGGGTTCTAATGCCTGGAAGGATAAGGGTTCTAATGCCTGAAATGATAAGGGTTCTTTCTGATTCCTGGAATGATGAGCGTTCTAATGTCTGGAAGGATAAGGGTTCTAGTGCCTGGAAGGATAAGTGTTTTAATGCCTGGAAGGATAAGAGTTCTAATGCCTGGAAGGATAAGTGTTTTAATGCCTGGAAGGATAAGGGTTCTAATGCTTGGAAGGATAAGGGGTTTAATGCCTGGAAGGATAAGGGTTCTAATGCCTGGCGAGATAAGTGTTTTAATGCCTGGAAGGATAAGAGTTCTAATGCCTGGAAGGATACGGGTTCCTTTCAACTTTTAAACGCCGCAGCCGAGAAACTACAAGTTATAATGAAAGGCATACACTTTTGAATATTTCATATATCTTTCGTATGGCAGCAACAGCTCCTAGTCAAATTAGTTTCAAAATAGTCAACACTTTCTCCTACATATATATTCATTTGACTTAACATTGAGGCATGAGAATTTCAGGAGAGAGGGTTCAGGCCACCCACGTCCAAGGAACACATGGGTGAGAAGTATCACACGTAGTTAGTAAATATATGGGATAGTGCTGCACCAGATATTATGTAGTCCTCCCAGTAATTACGTCTCAATTTCAAAGTAACCGTACAAATAATATGTTGAATATTTTCAAAATAATTTGAATGGAAGCAATTGATGCCTTGGGTAGCAACAGCTTCGAATTAATTTTTTTAAAATATTGAACAGAATAATACTTTACAATGAATTTGTTATATACATGTATTGTGTGTAACGGGTAATTTTATATAATTTTTGTTGTCTAAATTATAAATTTAATCAATAGGCAGCAGCAGCTCCCAGCCAAATAAGTTTCAAAATATTAAACATAATATGATTTAGATTATAATGATCAAAAAGAATAAAATAAGTAAAATAGATGAATAGTCAGAGTTAAATCTAAGAGTAAATGTATATAAAAGTAGACTAAGATAATTGGTAAATGAATTGTCAATTACCAATTACCTGAGCAAAATAATTAATTCCAATTAAAATTACAATTCCTCCAAACCTACCAAATTACCAATTCCCTACCAATTGTTGACAAAGGAATTAAATTACCACCAATTCTAATTCCCAGTTACAATTACCCCAGCCATGATCCTCACTCATAGTATTACCATTAGCCATAACCATACCTCTAACCATAAAGATAAGCTGAATGCTAACCACAACCCTAGCACTAATGCTAACATTAACCCTACCTCTAATCGCAGTGAGTCGACTATATAAATCAACCAGTCGTCATTAGCGCGGCGCGACAGAAAGTTCGACTTATAAAACGGGCCTAAGAAAGCTATTCAGCTGTACTGGAAGGAAGAAATATTAAGGACAGTACCATGGTACAGTTCAGTGAGGTGCCTGAAGGAAATACCATTTATTCCAGGAAAACTGCATCCTGTGCTATATCGGTCAAATTGAAACTTATCACTGGAATGTATGTACTACAAAAGAGCCGAAGTTGATTTCAAAATGATATCGTCAATCCATTATGCCAATTATGTAAATTTGAACAGGAAACGTTGGAATACTTTCTAATCAGATGGTCAGCATTGGAATCTATTAGGCAGGCACCCATTCAGTCTATCGATGTTTGCCTTCTGAAAAATTATCATTTAAGTGTTAGTGATTATTCAGCTGAAGAAGTCTTAGACCTTATAGTAGATTGCACAAGAATCATCGATCCCGAGCTACTGAAGGCTGAGTTCCTGAGCACATTAGAGTTTCATGCTAGACGCTTAACTTACTTAATTCATACACGTATATAAAGGTACTTAGTACGCCCAATTTCGGTACTGCCTCTACCTAATTGCTAATTAATGTTAATTGTTGATGATAAAGAAATATGTTTATTTGGCCAAAGGGAGTAATCTGATAATCAGCACAGTGGGAATAACGCTATTCTGAATAATCGGACACACTTACGCATGTTAATGTCGTTCTCCTACAAGATTTTAGCTGAGGACAAGAAACAGTGGCAGATTAAGTACATGATGATGATGATGATGATGGTGATGATGATGATGATGATGATGATGATTATGATGATGATGATGATGATGATGACGACGATGACGATGCTGCTGCTGCTGATGGTGATGATGATCATGATCATGATCATGATTATGATGATGACGACGATAATGATGATGGCGATGATGATGATGATGATGATGATGACGATGATGATGATGCTTGTGATGATGTCATCATGGTGACAACAACAACAACAACACCAACACCAACAACAACAACAACAACAACGACTACGACAACGACAACGACAACGACAACAACAACGACGACGACAAGGACGACAACGACGACGATGCAGATGATGGTGCTGCTGCTGCTACTGCTACTGCTGATGCTACTGCTGCTGCTGCTGCTACTGTTGTTGTTGCTGCTGCTGCTGCTGCTGCTGCTGCGATCATGATGATGATGATGATGATGACGACGAGGTTGATGATGATGATGATGATGATGATGATGATGATGATGATGATGATGATGATACGTAACACATAGCCAGTGGGTATTGTGGCATCCTGTACGTGCCTTATAACAGTTGGAACCCAGTACTCATCATCATTATCTTGGCACCAGGCAAACATGTCGCGAGTCAGTTCCAAAGATACTTAAAAGGTGTGATATATTTGACAATGATTCCACAATTGAAGGGCATGGCACTGAAAGGTAAAGATCCATTTTAACCTTCCCGTCCATTTCTCCATTAAAATTATCTTTGGCATTACGTAATGGATGAACCCAGTTTATCGATCAATTATATGACGTCATAGTCAACTACATCACATGTAGGCTGCCATCATAATAAATAACGTCATGAATGCCGCGATTTAGTCCATCATAAACGTTTAATAGTCCGTCAAGTTGTACGCATTGTATATTTTACTATTTATTAAACGTTCTGTTGAATATTTTGAAACTAATTTGTGTCTAAAACCGCGTTCTCAGTTAATCTGGAATAACACCAGTCTCTAGTGAGAACACTACCTAAGTCTGTAAATTGAAATTCAGAGAGTGCAGCGATTGACCCCAACACGGGCAAACCGGGCGTGGAGCGTCGCTACAGAAGAGGGGGCGGGGGTGTGGGGGGCATGCCTAAAAATGGATTTGTCCATTATCGTCCCGACCTATGATGTAGTATTTTGAGAAGTAGTACACAAGGCCAGATTATTATTACAAAGTGACAATTGGGATTGAGTTACAAGTAGTCATCAACTTAGTTACGGCGCTCTCCCTACATAAATATTATACAGGAGTAATGGCGGTTAGTGTAGTCAGTAGAAAACTGCTTACATAATGAAATAAATATATTTTTCTTGTAAGAATCTAAATTAGCCTATGGTACATTCAGTCATATCTGCAACAGACACGCCATTAGCCATTAAATTGATCAATAAAATTGCCCGTGAGCCGCTTACTTATTCATACTATTCTGTTTATTCGTGTCTCGATAAAGGATTGCATATTTTGTTTAATTACTGCACGAGATGGAAGCTAACTGTAAATACAGACAAGACCAAAGCCCTAGTTTTTAGACGAGGGGGTCGTTTAGGGAAGGACGATACATTCTGGTACGGGGGAAATGAAGTGGAAGTGGTTAATGAATTTAAATAGCTGGGTATATTTTTCACTTCATCAGGCTCTTTTTCTTTAGCACAAAAGTGTTTAGCAGAGCAAGCACAGAAAGCAATATTTGCATTGAAAAAATATTCTAACAAATTCGTAGGTTTAACAACAAATAATCAATGTGTTAATTGGGTGACCAAGATACAAGATATGCTAATTAGAAGGGGTTTTAACGATGTCTGGCTAGCACAGGGTAGAAATGTGAGTAAAAATGAATCTATTTTAGAATATAAACAAAGGGCGCGTATGATAATTATTTACAAGAGTGGATGGGTCAATTAGATATAAGTAAAAAAACTAAATTTTACAAACATTTCTGCGAATCATTAAGCTGTAAATGTTATTGAGACAAAGTAAAAAATATAAGACATAGACAAGCTCTCACCAGGCTCAGAACTGCAACACACAAGCTACATATTGAGACTGGTAGATGGAAACAAATACCATTATCTGATAGAACATGCCCATTC
>CM067368.1:6827270-6894225 GCA_034401795.1 Chaetoderma sp. LZ-2023a
GCTCCACCCACGCCTCGTTCGTGTTGGGATCGATCGAATCCTGAAATCCCTGACTATCAATTTCAAGATAACTAACAGGTAACCGAGGATTCCTCTGCTTGGTACTGCCATTTTGAGGCCCTGTTTGCCACAATAGCTTCCGGCACAATTGTTTCCGAAATGACCATAAGGTACAACACGAAGGAGTTGGGTTTTTTCTCAGTTGGTAAACGACAATTCAAAAGCAAAAAGAGCACAGCAATTAACAAATAATAACATTTAAATCTCTTACCTGTGGCCGAATGTCTTCACACCTCGGCTGCGTCCTGGGATACAAGTGAAGCAATATTAGGGTTATCTGCTGTGACGATCTTCCCACCAATACATACGCGCTCAATTAAATTACATAATATACTAGTCTGATTCAACGTGTTTTCAACGTATTTTGCTCGCTGGGACGGGTTGTTTACAATTTACGCAGCAGTCGAGGTGCGTAAGGAGGCTTTCAACTTATAAAATAATATACTGTTGAATATTTTGAACATAATTGGGTTGGATTTCAACCCAAATTGTGTTCAAAATCTTCAACATAACGTTTCTTGTATCGTGTTCATATGGTTCTAACTAACATATTTGTGTTTTTGCTTTGGAAGCATTTAAACTTATTTATCAGCTGCACTGTATGTACAGATGATACGTTAGCGACCTCTGAACATCTGTCAGTTCACCTACCTATTTAAAATGTGTTCATCCGCTACAGTTTTGCTTTTTCATAACATTGAAATATGCATGGAAGAAGTTGGTTTGAAAACGATATAGTTCATATGGTTGTCACAGGCGTGACGGACCACCCCGCCCCCACCCCCCCCCCCCCCCCCCCCCCCCCCCCCCCCCCCCGCCCCACACACACACCAACGCACGTATTGACCCGTAGGCCCTACATGCCTCTACATTATTATTATACAAACACATTGCCAAAACCTTATAGGTAAACAATTACATTCTAATCAGTAATCACGGGAAATTTCACATAGGACACACTGACACACTTATTGTACATTCGTAATCTTCAGAAAAAGTTGTAACTGCACTCTGTAGCCTATACATTTAGCTATGAATAATAGTACATTTTAGCCATCGTCAACCTCTCCCACCCACCTCGATCATCACACTCACATCCATTCATCCCAGATATTGCATAGTACATCCAGTCCTTTCAAGAATGGTAATGGATCCGCAATTAGGCCTACTAGACTACAGAGTATTTGTCACATGCATTGACATATTGCCGAGTTTCAGCATTGCCCATGGTTTACCGTAGTCATAGGCCTATTATTACGCGAATATAGCTATCCATGAAACCATTAAAAATGAGTAAATATCATAATAGATTTAAAAAAATCATGATTTCTTATTTCTTGAAGACTTAGCTTCAACCTGACATAATTTATGTTATGGTAGGTGAAGTCTATCCTGTTAAACGCACGTTTTAAAATATGTTACCTTCGTACTACAGACAGAGCAATATTGACCCAGCTCACAGCGCCGTTCCCGGTGTGATGTCACAGCGAGTGGTGATGTGATTCAGATTGAGGCGTCATTTAATCTCGTTTTTTGGGCTGCCTAACATATTTTTCTCACTCCAAAGTGACGCTATTGCGTTTAAACAGTGTATTAGACCATACAATTAATTGAAACTCGTTATCGACCACATGTGCTCACAAGACCTTTAAGGCGACGTATCATTGATAAAAATGGAAACTCGCACCTCAAAACTAAAAAGTCGTTCTAAGAGACCACGATTAGTAATACACCATTCCAAGTGTATACTTTATCTACCAAGCCACTGATGAATATCTGAGAAAGCGAACAGGAATTCAAACGTTCATTAATTCACTGATTTTTAGGAAAGCTTCTCCGGGATATGTCATGACTCACCCTATATATAATATGTGGCCCTCTGGCAGAATTTCTAGTCCCGTGGCATTTTTCTGTAAATTTATGGCACCATGCATTTTTGGAGACTTTATATATTCCTAAAAGTGAACAATTTTGGTGCCAGTTTTTCTTTTCTGTTTTTTGGCCTTTTTTGGCAAATCTTTTAAATTTTGTATTTAATTTTTTTTGGCCCGTTTGAGTACAGTGACACAAATTAAAAGCAGGTGTATTTTTTATGACATGTATATGATTCTGCCATTCAAAAGGACCGTCATGGAAAGTTCTACGGGACTATTCTGTTTGTATGCGATTCTGAGTTATTTTTACGATTTCAGGAATTTTATATGAATATTGTAAAATTACGGTAAAGTCTGTCTATAATGCCCACTTTATGGGCGATAATAAAGTCACTAAAGACGATGGCGTGATCATTATAATTCATTTGCTGTTGCAAACTGGTTTTAAGACCAACATATAATGGATACTTAAGGTGAGTGGACTTAAGCCCACCTATCGTAACCCTTTCAAGCCGAAAAGCTAACACACAAAACTCCTTACTATTTAGTCAATATTCTGTTGGGTATTTTCAAAATAACCAGACTATCTGTAGGAGTTATTGATGCTAACGGCAGCAACAGGCCCTGTTAAATTTGTTTCAAGATATCCAACAGCTTTTTTATACCGCTATGTTGAATTTGAAATTCAGGATTCAAAGGGTTTAACAACCATATTCCTTGGCCCCTAAAGCAGGTGGTCGTCATGGAGGTTTCACCGTATAACACATATGGTTTCACAAACCAATTCTTAACTAAATAAACTAGTGAATCTCATATTGTGTTAAATTTCTGATATTCATATACATTTCAACTAAGATCTAGACCAAGAGAATATAGATTAGTGCAATAGAAAAATATTTTAAATAGCACAGAAACTGTTATATAAAACATGTGATTCATCTGCAAAATTTAGAAAGAATAATTTCAGCAGAAACTGAATTCCTATGTTTAGCTAAATACCTAGAGAGTGGTCATATCATCGACGATCTGTGGGATACATGTATACACTGGCATACTTCGTATTGTTAGTGTATGTGATTTGCCCGTATCTAGCCGTCAGATGAAAAAAAGCTATTGTAACATTTATCTGAGATTGAATTTAGTAGGGTGTTACAGAATAAACCCACACTTGTATGTTCACCAGCTACTTAAGATTTCACTGTTGGCCAAGCATCTAAAGTTATTCATCTTGAGACTATCCAATGTAGAGAGCAACCGTTTGTGTTTACTGGCACTCTTGACAATGGTGAGCGAGAGGATAATGTTCCAAACGTTCTTTATTCACTTTTATGGTGGAAACTTAATGGTCCCCAAACAGAGCTTAAACCACAATATCGCTCACAACTTATGCACACAACCTGTCTCAATATTTCACGGACTGTTATGTATGAAATGAAATCAGGTAAGCAGGTGTCCTATCGTCCTCAAATTCAGGAAGCTGGTTTTAGACATGCTAGAAAGAATGATAATGAACATTAGCAGTAGGTCTCAAAGTACATGCATATTCCCAAAGCAAGCATTTAATTGACTATTTACATGCTAACAATGTGATTGTGGACTATTCCCGAATTTTGCGTATCGAATCTCAGTTGGCAAGGGCGGTAATTCAATGTATGGCATTTACAGGTGGTGTTTCCACTCCCCATGGTAAAAAGAAAGGCTTACCAATATTCTCGGCAGCAAACAACAATGACTTTGTGGAGAATACGCCTGATGGAAAGAATGCATTCCATGGATTAGTAATAGTGGTTTTGCAACAACATGAGAAAGATAAAAATGAGGAAACTTCATCCGTAAGTAAGCAACTTGTGATGCCAGATGTACCACGGCACAAGTCTTTGATTGTCCATCCCACAGTCAATTACTGCACATTAAATGTAGTATAGAAGTCTAGCCTCACCAGTCAGACCGACTTCTAAGGAGATCAAGACCGGAGAAATAATGCCATGTTTACATTTTATAACTGACATCTCAGGCTTCTTATATACTCTGTACCTTTGACAACAAAAAATGTTTTTGAGAATTTGATGAAAAGCTTTCTGCATATCTTCACGGGTTAGAAACCTAATGATGGAGGTGTGCGACTGTGTGCCAGGTATGTCTCTATCATAATAGCTTCTACAGCAAGTGACTGTGTCGAATGAAGTTCGTTCTGAGATGGGATGGTGCATACAAATTATATTGCCACTACCTAGAAAACATATTTTTGATACGAGCGACCATCCTTTTATTGGTATACCTAGTTCCGAAATGGTCCTTTCCAAGTTTACCCATCCATCATATGACGTGTAGGATGAGGTCATAATCATGGCGTCATGAATGATTCGAGTCTGTCTTTAGTGCTTAATAGGCCGACAGATTATACGATTTGTATGTCTTTACCATTTAGTAAACATTCTGTTGAATACTTAGAAACTAATTTGACTGGACACTTTTGCTGCCATTTGCATGAGATCATTCAGTGATCATTTAAATGGTTGCATTGAGGCAAGTGACCCGAAAAATTAGTTAGCGACATCTCATTTGCGTTTTGATGCACCCTTGAGAAGATATGCAAGTAAATCAGATTTTTATTAATGACACCAGATGGTTTGCACAGAAATGGATTTTAAAAACATTGCTCAAAGATACCAAATGTGGCATCACTTGGTTTCAAGATTCTGGACGGTGAAGTTATCAAAAATGCAAAAGCAGTTGATGGACGTCAATACCCGCTTCAGCCAATTTAACTCCTGGACCGGCGGGTTCCCTAAGGAAACTTAACAGAGCGCTCTGCTAGATTAGCAGAGCAGAAACAAGTTTCTCCTATGGAACGATATGTTTTGTTAGAGCGCTCTGCTATTTCGCGAACCATGTTTGGAGGTGACTCGCGAAAAACAAAACATGGTTTTAATCTGTGACGTAATTACACGTGAAACAACGTTAGAGTCACAGAGGCCTATATTACGCCATAAGCGTATCGCAAACATGATCGTTCCGTATAGAATAGTTTTGTTACAGAGCGCTCTAACAGAGGCGCTCTAACAGAGGCGCTCTAACAGAGCGACGTATTAAAACTATTGTTTGCATCTCCTACGGAACGTTTCAGAAATTATATACTGTATATTACAGTCTTGACAGGCCCACCTGCTGCACCAATACTTAGCGTACGCAGTAATCAAGATGGAGAATTCCATCTGAATGTCAAAGCTAATCCAGATGAGGGAGGAGATCCCGTCTCAAACTACATCGTAACATACCAGCTTTTCCCACAAGGAAGGACCCACAGACGTGCATTCACTGGGAAGGTAGATGCTCGTAAAGGTTTTTCTGTCGTCTTTGATAAAACCATTATTTATCAGTGCTTGCCAAACGATGATTATATGTCCGGCTTGTCTGTGTTGGGATCGATCGAACCCTGAATCTCAATCTCCAGAAGACTATACAAGTAAGCTGTTGCATGTTTTGAGACTAATTTAACTGGACGCTGTAGCGCCCAGTCAAATTAGTTTTAAAATATTCAAAAGATTGTTTATTATATATTAAATACATACAAGAATAGCTAGAAATGGACCCATGGTTTTGTCAACTGGATTTGAGTTACAACAACATGGCTATTTTACTATACACATCCCAGAGACTGTGCAGAGCCAAGATACTGAGCGCGTAATGAACTTTTTATACCAAATATGTTGTACTGATTTCAGATCAACATCAAAACGCATTATATTTACCTATTTTAAACAAAAGTGTTACTGTGCTGATGACGCAGTTTACTTGGCCAGTACTGGACCGTGTTGGCCTGGTATTGGTCCAGTACCAGCATCGGAAGCCGCGTAATCGGGTCTATGGATCATAAGATTTGGGGTGGGTGGGGTGGGGTGGGCGTTGTGGCTGCTGATGTCTATGGCAGCATGAGCTCTCAGTTAAACTAGTTTCAGTTTTCAAAATATTCAAGACAATATTTATTAAATTGTTAAATCACCAGAGACAGACAATTCGTTAAATGGAGGAATCTAGTTTTAGCTATGGCCCGCCCATCTCTAAGTAAGTTCTACACACGCTTTGCCTGTACAGGTAAGCTGTTGACATGCAGCAATAGAGCCCAGCCAAATTAGTTTCAAAACATGTTTATTAAATAGTAAAGACATACAATTCATATAACTTGACAGACTATTTAGCGTTTAAGACGGACTAAATCGTGTCATTCATGACGTAATTGATTATAACATCATCCTACATGTGATGTTATTGATTATGACTTCATATGAATGATCAATAAACTGAATTCATCCATTGTGCGAGACTTTTCGATTTATGTGACAAAGTTGAGTCATTATGATTGTGATGTCAGAACATGTGTCGTCAGAAGCATATGGCAAATATTTCATTGGTGTAGGAGCTGTTACGGACCCCCACCTAAATATTGAAACAGTAGCAAGGTGCACAAGAAACAATACCCCTATCTCTAATGCTAATCATCACCAGGGCTGGGTCAATTCTTAATGAAAGGAATTGATCCAATCCCAATTCCTTTGATTTTCATCAATTCCAATTCCAATTCCATTTCTTCTTAAATATAAAAGGAATTAATTCCAATTACCAATTCCTTTTTATTATCTTGGGATCTGGAGAATGGATAATAAAATGACATCATATTTGGCATTTACATATACAGCGTTAACCCTTTGTTCAAACCTAAAACTCAAAATACGAAACTCTATTTATAACATAAACAGCTTTCCTGTATAGTGTTTTTTTCAGAAGATATGGTTATGTAAACAGGAAGCTTTTGCCTGGTGAATTATTGGTGAAATCTGGCGAGTCTATTAGATTAATCAGCTCTTTGCCACTTTACTGGCCAGTCTTAGCATTAACAGTTTTGTTTCTGATTTACCAGTAACCTAGTGTGACTGAGAACGTTATAAAACCACAGTATGTTTTGAAAACAATATTACTATCAGGTATTGCACTTTAAGTTTCTTTTCAAAATTAGGCAAAGTAAATTCGTAGATGTAGATAATGCCTGGAAGGATAATGGTGCTAATGCCTAGAAGGATAATGGTGCTAATGCCTAGAATGATAAAGGGTCTAATGCCTGGAAGGATAAGGGTACTTTCTGATGCCTGGAATGATAAGGGTTCTTTCTGATGCCTGGAATGATAAGGGTTCTAATGGCTGGAAGGACAATTGGTATAATGCCTGGAAGGACACAGGTTCTCATGCCAGGAAGGATACGTGTTCCAATGCCTGAAAGGATAAGTGGTCTAATGCCTGGAATGATAAGGGTTCAATTGCCTGGAAGAATAAGTGTCCTAATGCATAGAAGGATAAGGGTTCTAATGCCTGGAATGATAAGGGTTCTAATGCCTGGAATGATAAGGGTTCTTTCTGATGCATGGAATGATAAGGGTTCTAATGCCTGGAAGGATAAGTGTTTTAATGCCTGGAAGGATACAGATTCTAATACCTGGAAGGATACGGGTTCTACTGCCTGGAATGATAAGGGTTTTAATGCCTGGAAGGATACGGGTTCTAATGCCTGGAATGATAAGGGTTCTTTCTGATGCCTGGAATGATAAGGGTTATAATTCCTGGAAGGATAAGGTCAATGGTTCTAATGCCTGGCATGATAAGGGTTATAATGCATGGAAGAATAAGTGTTCTAATGCCTAGAAGGATAAGGGTTCTAATGCCTGGAATGATAAGGGTTCTAATGCCTGGAATGATATGGGTTCTTTCTGATGCCTGGAAGGATACAGGTTCTAATGCCTGGACGGATAAGGTTCTAATACCTTGAATGATAACGGTTATTTCTGATGCTTGGAATGATAAGGGTTCTAACGCCTGGGAGGATAAGTGTTCTAATGCCTGGAAGGATAAAGGGTCTAATGCCTGGAATGATAACGGTTCTAATGCCTGGAAGAATATGTGTTAATGCATAGAAGGATGAGGGTTCTAATTCCTGGAATGATAAGGGTTCTAATGCCTGGAATAATAAGGGTTCTTTCTGATGCCTGGAATGATAAGGGTCCTAATGCCTGGAAGGATAAGTGTTTTAATGCCTGGAAGGATAAAGATTCTAATAACTGGAAGGATACGGGTTCTAATGCCAGGAATGATAAGGGTTCTTTCTGATGCCTGGAATGATAAGGGTTCTAATGCCTGGAAGGATAAGGCCAATGGTTCTAATGCCTGGAATGATAAGTGTTCTAATGCCTAGAAGGATAAGGGTTCTAATGCCTGGAATGATAAGGGTTATATTGGCTGGAATGATAAGGGTTCTTTCTGATGCTTGGAATGATAAGGGTTCTAACGCCTGGTAGGATAAGTGTTCTAATGTCTGGAAGGATAAGGGGTCTAATGCCTGGAATGATAAGGGTTCTAATGCCTGGAAGAATATGTGTTAATGCATAGAAGGATGAGGGTTCTAATTCCTGGAATGATAAGGGTTCTAATGCCTGGAATGATAAGGGTTCTTTCGGATGCCTGGAATGATAAGGGTTCTAATGCCTGGAAGGATAAGTGTTTTAATGCCTGGAAGGATAAAGATTCTAATACCTGGAAGGATACGGGTTCTACTGCCTGGAATGATAAGGGTTCTTTCTGATGCCTGGAATGATAAGTGTTCTAATGCCTGGAAGGATAAGGCCAATGGTTCTAATGCCTGGAATGATAAGTGTTCTAATGCCTAGAAGGATAAGGGTTCTAATGCCTGGAATGATAAGGGTTATATTGCCTGGAATGATAAGGGTTCTTTCTGATGCCTGGAATGATAAGGGTTCTAATGCCTGGAAGGATAAGTGTTCTAATGCCTGGAAGGATAAGGGTTCTAATGCCTGGAAGGATAAGGCCAATGGTTCTAATGCCTAGACGGACAAGGCTTCTAATGCCTGGAATGATAAGGGCTCTAATGCCTGATTGATAAGGGCTCTAATGCCTGGAAGGATAAGGGTGCTAATACATGGAGAGATAAGGGTCCTAATGCCTGGACAGATAAGGGTTATAATGCCTGGAAGGATAAGGGTTCTAATGCCTGGAAGGATAAGGGTTATAATGCCTGGAAGGATAAGGGTTCTAATGCCTGGAATGATAAGGGTTCTTTCTGATTCCTGGAATGATAAGCGTTCTAATGTCTAGAAGGATAAGGGTTCTAGTGCCTGGAAGGATACGTGTTCTAATGCCTGGAAGGATAAGGGTTATAATGCCTGGAGAGATAAGGGTTCTAATACCTGGACAGATAAGGGTTCTAATGCCTGGAAGGATAAGGGTTCTAATTCCTGAAGAGATAAGTGTTATAATGCCTGGAAGGAAAATGTTTCTAATGCCTGGAATGATACGGGTTCCTTTCAACTTTTAAACGCTGCCGCCGAGAAACTACAAGTTACAATGAAAGGCATACACTCTTGAATAGTTCATATATCTTTCGTATGGCAGCAACAGCTCCTAGTCAAATTAGTTTCAAAATAGTCAACACTTTCTCCTACATATATATTCATTTGACTTAAAATTGAGGCATGAGAATTTCAGGAGAGAGGGTTCAGGCCACCCACGTCCAAGGAACACAGGGGTGAGAAGTATCACACGTAGTTAGTAAATATATGGGATAGTGCTACACCAGATATTATTTAGTCATCTCAGTAATTACTTCTCAATTTCAAAGTAACCGTACAAATAATATGTTGAATATTTTCAAAATAATTTAAATGGAAGCAGTTGATGCCTTGGGTAGCAACAGCTTCGAATTAATTTTTTTTAAATATTGAACAGAATAATACTTTACAATGAATTTGTTATATACATGTATTGTGTGTAACGTGTAATTTTATATAATTTTTGTTGTCTAAATTATAAATTTAACTAAGCCAAATAAGTTTCAAAATATTAAACAAAATATGCTTTAGATTATAATGATCAAAAAGAATAAAATAAGTAAAATAGATGAATAGTCAGAGTTAAATCTAAGAGTAAATATATCTAAAAGTAAACTAAGATAATTGGTAAATGAATTGTCAATTACCAATTACCTGAGCAAAATAATTAATTCCAATTAAAATTACAATTCCTCCAAACCTACCAAATTACCAATTCCCTACCAATTCTTCACAAAAGTAATTAAATTACCACCAATTCCAATTCCCAGTTACAATTACCCCAGCCCTGATCCTCACTCATAGTATAACCACTAGCCATAACCATACCTCTAACTATAAATATAAGCTGAATGCTAACCACAACTCTAGCACTAATGCTAACATTAACCCTACCTCTAATCGCAAAACTAACCAATAGTGCTAGCACTGACCATAACTATGCCTCTAATCCCAACCCTGACTCTAACGCCAATCACAAAACTAACACTAACACTAACCATAACACTAAACCTATCCCTAACACTAAACCTATCTCTAACCATAACCATACCCCTAGCCATAACCTTAACCATAGCCATAGCCCTAACCATAACCATAACACTAACACTAACACTAACGCTAACCATCAATCTCTGAAAAGTAGCTGGTGTATTAGTGGGGCCAAAGCTCATTACTTTAAACTGGTACAAATTAGCACCTGTTGTAAACGCAGTCTTCTCACGGTCAACTTTATCCATCTCCACCTGCCTATAGCCACTGGCATAGTCCATTGTGCTGAAAAATGTGGCACCTGCTAAAGCATCAAGACAAATATATATAAGTGGCAAACAGTGTGCGTCTTTGTGAGTGACCTCATTAATGCATCGATAATCGACACAAAATCGCACTGAGCCATTGTCTTTTCCTACCAACACTATTGGAGAAGCCAAGGGGCCATGCCCTCAATAACATCATTTTAACATATCAGCCACTATATTGGTATTCGTCTAGACTGCTGTCTTATAGGAAGAGAAGAACCAGTATTTATTGTATGAGACAAGACATTTGTTCTCCCCTGATCATTTTCACCAGAAGAAAAAATGTCTTCATACTCATCCAATAATTGAGAAGCCTTTTTCAATTGACTGTTGGACAATGACGAATCATGCACTGAAATATTTTGCTTCTTTTCTTCTTTGTTAACATCCTTATCCAATGGTATTTTAATTGGTTGGGAATCCATGAACTCATAGATTCCAACTCTGGCTATCCTCATGCCTTGTTCAACCGGCGCATATAAGGTACCTATTGATAGGGTGGTCTATAATGTTCATAATTTTTACTAGTGATATTCCGTGTTTTGGGGAACCAGCTGTACGAGCTACCATTAAACCATTATCCTTACTGAAAACACTCTCAGGTTTCAAAACTCTTGTATAACCATCAAGCACCATATCATAAGCATGCAATGGGTTTACCTTAATACTAATAGCCATCTCTGAACGTGAAGGTATATCAACTGTAGTATCAGCTATAGCTGAACAAATCCGAGTGAAGGCTTTCCACAATGCTAACAATGGAAATGAGCCACCGTTAAATTTAAGGCAGCCAAATTTGGAATCAATTAAGACACCCTTTGCTTGAAGGAAATCCCATCCAATTAATACTGGCTGTGACATATCTCTAACAACGTAAACGTTAATTTCCGTATCTAGAGCAGCTATTTTCACTTTTAATACCACAGATCCTAAAATGTGTTCAGGAAGGTTATTTACAGATACACCCTGGAAATTGATATTTGTTTCCAACTTATGATACTTTAATACAGGAAAAGTTTCCCGAAATCTTGCACTAATAATCAAAATACTCGATCCCGTATCAATAAGACCATTCGTATCGATTCCTTCAATGTTAATATCACATAATATAGAAGATTCTGACACTGGTTTGGGCGCTCCTAGCTCTGCATTTTCCACCAATACTTGGGTCTTAGGATTGGTGGTTTCTAGTTTAACGGATCCTGTTGATTACAATAAGAAGCTCTAGAGTTATCCTGGTTGTTGGTATTGTAAGATGTATAATTACCCTGATTATCTACCTCTAGTAGTGGTAAAGTGATCATAGTTATACTGTTTATTTGGGCACCAACGGGAGAAATGCCCAAAGGCCCCACAAGACCAGCATTGACCCATGCTACACCTGCCCGTACCCCTAAGTGACAGTGCAGCAATTTGCACTTTTAATTCATGAAGCTCCTGGCCCGAATTTTTCATACACTGATCTTTGTCAGATGTCTCAGCAACTGTAACTTGGCTGACATGGGCATGGCATGAATTATTGGTAGACATATCCTTCTCCATAACCAAGCAATGCCCCAGCCTGGCAGCCTTCTCTAATGCTTCATCAACTGTATTGGGAGCCTTGTGCCTTATCTTCACATCAATTTCTCCAATTCTTGCCACAAACCTTGTCAAGACAACATCCTCACGAGCTTCTAGATTACATTTTGGATAAACCCGCCGTACAAGCCTCCTCAATTCACCTACATAGACTATTCAATTTTCACTAAGTTTCCTAATCCTACTTGTTAGCTCAGATCTGAATGCATCAATGAAAGCTATGGAAGAATAAGCTTTCATAAATGCATCCTTTACCGCTTGGTATTTATGATTGTTTTTTCCAGGAAGCTCTCTGTAAACAGAAAAGGCTGGGGTACCTAATAATGTAGGCAAAATTTGTAGCTGGTTATCTATCACAGCAGCATGAACCTCTGCCCAGATGTCAAATCACTCACCACATCTTCAAAGTTATCACCCCGATTTCCCTGAAACAATTCAGGAGAATTACCAATGTACAGATGGTTAGATTCTGCCATAATCAATATTTTTTGCTTACATAATTAGTTCGCCTGCCCTTCCAGCATCAATCGTCATTTAATAAATGTTTAATAAACAATATAGTTTGTTGCGTTAACCCTTGAATACTTCCTCCACGCTCTATAGGATAAGACAAGTTCACCCCTCTGGTTGCTTATACATCGCTGGCTTATCAAAGTTGTAGGCCCTAGAATCGGCCACTAGCAAATATTTTACATTCATCCAACTATATTACTTTAAACATTTAGAAATGTTACGACTAGCGATGCAACTCATCAATCATAATTGAAAATGATGATCATGGAAATGGCAATCTTTAAAGTAAAATTTCAAGATATTTATGATTACAGTGGCAATTCATCTTACCGACCGTAACTAACAAAGTAGGAGTTAAGTCCACCACTGCCACCAATGTAACATACTTACAATGCTCATTAATTCGCCCTCATTCCTGTCCACATGTTAAGCTGGTTCGTTTCCTGCTAGCATCTGGTATTCACTTGTTACTAGGCCACTGTGTCCCAGTCACATTTCCTGTTTGGCTCAATATAAAACAGAGACTCGTTACTCCGGAACATAATCTTCCAGGCTACAGTAGTAGTAGTAGTAGTAGTAGTAGTAGTAGTAGTAGTAGTAGTAGTAGTAGTAGTAGTAGTAGTAGTAGTAGTAGTAGTAGTAGTAGTAGTAGTAGTAGTAGTAGTAGTAGGGAATGCACAAGTTTATTAGCTCCGCAATTGCTGCCCGAATTTGCTAGTTTCTAGCTCGATTTTGTAGATAAATTTTATACATCTATTTCGTATTAGTATTTCCTTTCAAACTTTCTGTTTAATTTGTAAATTCTTGTCATGGTTGGGGCGGATCTTGTGTCTCCAATTTCTAAAGGCAATCCTCTTAGCTTGCGGTTTCCGCCATTTAATAGGTCTCCTCTTACTGTGGTCAATGCAATACATTTCTCCCCACACCATGATGCGATTTCTATAGTTCGTTGACTAGTGCATTATATTTGGCAAGATCGCTTGAGTGAGTAGATTTAATATCTTTGTCATTTGTAAGCGCAAGCCTAGTTCTTTAATTATATGAATTTTTATAGTCAGTTGGCTGTCCCAGGTCAACTCGAACAGACTAACAAATATATGTCTGTACTATCTATTCATACATCTGTTAGTATACTTTAATTGGCTACGTGTTAGTGAACCACTTAATAAGTGGTTCAAGCTAACAAATATACGACTGTACTATATATCCGTATATTTGTTGGGAGGCGTCAGGGTTTCAAAATGGGACACTATTTATTTAGTGTTTGGCTCTTTCCCTGACGTCTTGGTATTATATATTTATATTATTCACCTTTATATATTGTAGTAGTATGGGTTTCCTCTTTTTTCAAAAACACCATGGCACCCTCCTATAAGCGTACCCTGAGTCTTAAAATCATGACAAAGCCTTGGGGTGTTTCGGCAATTGAGGTGTATCATACGTTGAAGGACGTAGTTTGGGCATACCCATGTGTCCTTCAATGTCTCATTAATGTTTCCAAATCTCTATGGAATGTCACCGTGTTTAAGGAAAGTGTGAAGGAAAAGTTGCTAGACGCATTCCTTGTTGTGAAGGGTGAGGTGTGTTATATGGAGGAAATAGATTCTATCATCCATTAGTTAAGCTGAAGGTTCCATTGGAGATCCCAGATGAACAGGATATTAATGAATTGGTCAATTATGGCAAAGTAGAAAAAGTAGAACACGAATCCTATCCATTTGATCGAACCTTAGAAAATGGATCAGTAAAATTTGGTTCGAAAAGATAGAACAACCTCTCACAAGTAAGGTCATGGTAGATGGTAAAAAAGTGGAGAGCAAGTTGTTTCTAAAGAAAATGTCATAGAACCGGTAGTTGCTGAGATTGTAGCTGAAGTCCATGATAATGAGAAGCATGGTGAAAAACTAAGAATCCAATCGCTGTAGTTGCAGGCGATGAAATAGAGGTTCTAGATGAGGGGGTAAGTCTTACTTCAGTAACAAGTCAATTCAAGTCTGATGTCAGAGAGGTTAATTCCACACAAGTTGGAGATGATGCTCAATACCCTCTGGAAGAAAGTTTTAATTTAGGACAAGTAAAATTCAGGTCGCAGGATACTGAAACTAACTATGATTTTCCACTGAGTACACTCAATCTAGACGATTTAAATACTATAGAGAAGGTAATTGGTGTCTCGGATCGATTGAGTGGAACAAAGCGACAGAAAGATGGAGACAGTTCTGAATCAGAAATAGAGGAAAGTGATATAGAAGACAATAATATGTCTGTGGCTGAATCCGATATATACATTCAAACACAGAGTTCTAAATCACCCGATGAAATGGCCATGTACAGGTCAGAGGCAAGAGAGGTATTAGTTCCATATGTGATGGCAAAAGGGGTTAAATATGATTCAGATATATTAAAATATAAGCATTTGGAAAAAGTTGAACTAAGTAGTACATCGGTTGAGACTAAAATAGGTAAATGATCTAAGAGAGGGGCGAAAAAACCAAAATCTTGTTAGCTTAATAATGGCGGATGTACACATCAATTTATTACTTTTTATGCTAATTTGTTCACTCAATTGTAGAGGCTTAAATAGTGACATAAAGCAGCGTCACTTACTAGAGACTCTACAAAATTAGCAGATTGGTATTGCTTTGATACAGGAAACAATGATTCAGAAGTCAGAATTATACGCTAATTTAGAAAAGATTTCTGGATCCAGAATATTCTATTCGCTATCTCAAGATAAGAGTGCGGGCGTAGCAATTCTTATACGCCCTCGTTGGTCAGCCTATGTAAATATAATCTCTTCAGTATCAGATGCAAATGGTCGCTGGGTGAGACTCACAATAGATATACAACAAATACGTTTCACGTTGCTGTGTATATATGCACCTACATCGTAATGTTTTGTATGAGATGTCTACAACAGCACTAGAGCACATCACTGAGAACTTAGTAATCGGCGGTGACTTTAATTGTGTCGTAGATAAAGAAAATGACAGGAATGCAACTTCAGCTTATATTGATAGATCACATAGACTCTTAAAACAAATATGTGATAATGAACATTTAGTTGACACCTCTGGACTATCAAACCCTCACGGTAAAGATCTTGCATGTTTTTCGGCAGATGGTAAAGTTGGTTCAAGTATCGACAGAACTTATGTGAATAGTTTGTTGACAGGGTACTGGTGAGATGTTAATATTAAGCTAGTCGCATTCTCAGATCACAACATGGTGTGTGTAGCCATTGTCAATGCTGACTGGGTAACAACAAATGGGTTGGCTTTTGGGAATTAAACACAACACTGTTGGGAGAAGAATTTTATAAGGATAATATAGAGAGTTGGCAGCATTGGATTAATAGGAAAGCATCATATAAGAGCACATTGTAATGATGGGAGGATGTAAAACTGCATTTAAATTATGTTTCCTGACAGTATGCTATTAGAAAAGCACGGGAAATACGCAAACGCAAGAAATCACTTCATCGATCACTGATGAAAATTAATGCTAAAGTAAATAATGGTGAAGATAATAATTATTATGAATTACTGGTTAAAATTAAAAGTAAAATAAGAGATATAGAACAATATGAGTTTGAGGGTACAAAAATTAGAGCTAGAGCCCAGATGCATGCAGAATGGGAAAAGCCAACACACTATTTTCGCACATTAGAAAAAGCACGGGCAGTAGATATGGTGATGTGGTCATTAAACATGCCAGATGGTTAAACCGTCTTTACCTACAATGAAATGAGTACTATTGTATGCAATTACTATGAGTCATTGTACACGTCAGAGGGAATTGATGCAGATACAAAATTGGATTTGCTATCAAATATAGAAAGAAAGTGTCAGACACAGGCAGTAAATTCTGTGATCAACCCTTAACACTAGAAGATTTAACTATATCCCTTAAAGGGATAAAACTAGAAAAATGAGCTGGGTGTGATGGCCTTCCAGTTGAACTTTACCAAACCTTTTGGCACCTTGTAGGTCCAATAATAGAAGAGTAAGCCACTGGAATTTTTTAGAAAGGCCATTTACTATCAACTATGGCTAAGGCATACGTAAGGCTAATATATAAACAAGATGACAGACCTCTAATTCAGAATTACAGACCAATTTCTCTACTATGTGTAGACACAAAATAATATCCAGAGCACTAGCATTGAAACTTGGTAGTGTTTTAGGAGAAATTATTGGAACAGAGCAGGCATGTGGTGTACCTAGGAGGACAATTTTAACCGATACCATGATAATAAGAGACCTTATGCAATTGCTTGAGAAGGATAGCATCCATTCAGCTGTTGCCTTGGACAACGAAAAGGCATTTGACCATGTGGAATGGGATTTTCGTTTTAATTCTTTGCAATCGCATGGGTTAGGCACAACCTTTATTAAATGGGATCAGATTTTTTATACGGATATCAAGAGGAGCTATTTAGTGAACAATCACATATCCAGAGAAATTGTCTTAGAGCGTGGTGTTAGACAGGGGGTTCACAATCGTCATTATTACTTGTTATTGTGATGGAATCCCTTGACATAGCATTGAGGCAAAATAATAACTTTCAAGGCATATTTATTCGTGGCATAGAAAGACCACTTAAGCTGTCACAATATGCTGATGACACAACTGTGTTTGCTAGTTCAAACAATGATTTTACAATTTTAAACCACGTACTAGAAAAGTTCCAAAACACGTCTGGTTTGAATAATGTTACCATTAAGATATTAGGCATTTATTTCAGAATAAGATGTCTATGGATGGCACCATCGCTATTAGCTATCAAACTTTTTATTGGGGTATCACCGTCGCCAGTGGCTATTAATAGGGGAGACGATTGGCGTGGTTGACTGGTAACCAGCCGGGCAGGGTTCAATTCCGGCTCGACTCTCAGGCGATCATATCAGGTGACTAACAAGCAATCAGTGGAAACATCTCATTCACCTCATCTTATGAAATGAAATGAAATGAAATTTATTACACCCAGACCAATTTTACATTAATACATGAATATTTTAGGGTGCTTATTATCCGCTATAGCATAATTAGGTACCAGTGTAAAATTTGGGGAAGTTACCAATAATAGACTGAAAGAAAACCCGCCTACATATGGCGTGAATAGGGCCTGGACTCAGAGACTCGATAAACGCCAATCAAACCAATAACTCGTTTGCCAGTGGCCATCAAACGATAAGCCAACATTGGCCAAACAATGGACAGTTAGTCATAGCTTTTGGGCCAACATAGGCCGATCACCCTACAACCTCCATGTTGGTCCTACAGCATTGGACACATTTTGACACCATACAGGCAAGCCTATGGTTGGGTAACATTGTCAATACCTTACGACCAACATACACATAATCATTTGGAAATGCTGGTCATATAGCATTGGACTAAGGCAAACGTGCAGGTGTGTGATACCGATGCAGGGTCTGGATCAACATAGGCTCAACAAATTACAGCAAACGTACATATAAACCGTTGCATACATTGATCGCGTAATACATTCTTTAACCCCCTCTTGTGTCAACAGCCCCTCAAAGCGCTCAAAATACTACTTGATATATCAATTAAACATTTTGATGGTCAATACTTTTAAAGATTTTTTAATTTTAGAAGACTATTTTTGTAAACTTACCACTGAATTTCTCTTCACCGGCTTGACCATTAAAAAGGGTAATGGTATAGAAAATTAAAGTTTTCACATAGCCAGTGTCTATCTGCAGGCCGAGAGAAGAGTATTTTTGAAAGTTTGCTACTAGAATGACTGGCTCATTAACCATTAAATGGTTAAGTTGACAGAAGAGGAGGTAATATTCTAAACACAATCCGTGTTTGCTTATGTAGGGCCGAGCGGTAAAGTTATCGGCCTTATATTCCCACATTCTCAGTAGTATGCCTGACAATAATCTTGCTAAAATGGTTTACTTTTAAAAGTCTTATATTGTTTTATGTAATGAAATCCGTATTCGTAATTCAACTTTACAGGTAAACATTATATTAATTTATCCCGAATGAAATCATCATATGCTATTATATTAGAGATAGACAATTTTAACAATTTTATTGTCAAGTATTCAGCTGTAAATGCAAGCCGTTAACCGGTTAACCATCGAACTTATTCAAGAAAATGTAAATTTTCTCATAGAAAATGTGCATTTGCAGACCGAGAGAAGATTTACCACTTGAATGACTGGCTCGGTTATTACTTTTCAAAAATAGTCTTCTTTTGGTCTGCAAATGGGCATTTCTCAAGACCCCTGTAGAAGCCGTTTTGGGCTGATATGAGTGTTAAAAGGTTAATGTTCAGATAACAGTCCAATATGTATAGTTATACTGAGATTGATATTCTGGCCATTCAGGGTTCGAGGAGCTAATCACGTCGCTGGAATCTTATATTTTTGAGCGACCAAAATAGAACTTGTGGCGAAGTTAGAGCGAGAGATAATAACATTGGACACGATTGTTAATGGTCACGCGCATTACGTGGCTGTGAGAGAGTCTAACAAGCATGGAGCCGGAGAGCCTGCTGAACTTCTTCTTGAAATTTAAAACAGGCCGACCGTTATGCATTTACGTGATATTCTATTAATACTATAGTTATATTTCTGTTTTGATTTTATTCGTACTAATTTGATAGACAGTTATTTTTGTCTGTTTTATTCTTAGTCTTATTTTCTTACAAAGCGGGTCAAATGAGGTATACATTTCAAGCTATGCCACGCCCATTTCTAGGTAAGCTCCGCAAACTTTTTATGACAGATGGAAGAACGGACGGAAGGATGGACGGACCGACTGATGGACGGACAGACAGAGTGATAGACACACATACAGATCGACGCAAGGGTGAATAGCCAGCGGGATGGGTGAATGGGCGTGTTTGTGGGCGCGCAAGAGGCTGGTGCGGCATGCGGGTGAGGTTAAGACTAGCAAGCAGACATGCGTCGTGACTCACATTCAGACAGACAGCCAAACAGACGCGTAGCCTGGCAGACCGCCAAGAAGACTGATAGTTAGACAGAGAAGCAGACAGATAGGTGGACGTGGCGACAGACCGGCAGCCAGGCAAACAGGTAGACTTTCTAGCTGTCAGTACGTTTATTCCCCTACAGCGCGAGAGTAAACAGTTTTGTATTTTATATGTTAAATGGCTAATATGAAATAAAAAAGAATTGATCGCATTTTACACATTTAAAGTTGAAATCCGAGTATTTCACCTTTGCGGCTAGGATATACGTAAGCAGTTGAATGTTTTAAAATCAATTTGACTGGAAGCTGGTGCTGCCTTAGGCAACATCAGCATTCAGTCAAATCTGTTTTGAAATATTAAACAGAATTTTGACATAATAGTAGTAGTAGTAGTAGTAGTAGTAGTAGTAGTAGTAGTAGTAGTAGTAGTAGTAGTAGAAGTAGTAGTAGTAGTAGTAGTAGTAGTAGTAGTAGTAGTAGTAGTAGTAGTAGTAGTAGTAGTAGTAGTAGTAGTAGTAATAGCCATTCCCTCATTAACCCACCAGATAAGAGGTCCACAACCAATAACCCCCCACCCCCCGCCTCTGGTTATAGCAATCTAATATTTGGAGATTCGTGATCAATGGAATGGAATGTAATGTTATGGGCGTTGCCATGTTGAGATAATTCTCACAGAATATTACCGTTCATTATAACCGTGTATTGCCTAAGCCGTCCAAAAACGGTCCCACCTGCCTCCACAGTGGTCTTGGGAAATGTCCATTTGCAGACCAAGAAAATGCTATGTTTGAAAATTTACTCTATATATTGTTCTCTTGGTCTATAAATGGACATTTTTCTGAGAGGTTCTGATTTTTCTTGACGAAATTTGGGCATTGAAGGGTTAAAGATTGCCCAGGAGGAAGTGTGCATGTGTATCCAAGGATAGCGTTTAATAGATTTCAAGAAAGCTTTTGACCTAGTTAATCATAGTATATTATTAGAAAAACTCGGCATTTATAAATTTGATTCGTTAACCTTAAAGTGGGTTTCTTCCTATTTAGAAAACAGATATTAATATGTGTCCATTTCTGATAAGGTCTCTGGCCATTTACCAGTACATATAAGAGTACCGCAGGGTTCGGTGCTGGGACCTCTGTTATTTATATTATATGAGGATGCTGCAACACTGATAACAAAATAGGATTAGATTTTGAATGATATAATATCCATGTACTGCCCTGTAGGTGGGGCTTAGAATACACCTTCCGTATCCTCTGCGTGTCGTAAGAGGCGGCTAAAGGAGGTAAGGGTGAGGTAACCCTGACAGAAACCTCGAGTGCTGAAGACGGAGGTTCCAGGCCGCACGGCGCACTCTAATAAACCATGGATCCAGGCACTTAACGCTTATGATCATGTCGATAGTCACTTACAGGACTAGCGGTATGATCAGCGAACGAAAAGAAGAAAGAAAGAAGAAGATATCCATGTACTCATACTTGTAATATATGCAATAGTATTCAAAATGCACTTGATAATTATTCTGTATAGTGTCATTATTCCATATGCTTTTCAATACTATGTACTTGTAACCACATTGTAAGCTATTAAATATACTGCGGTGTATACTTTCTCTATCTCTATAGGGTGATTGGCTAGGTTTAATCCCACTCATACTTAAAATTTTGAACATAATTGGAATGCACTTATTAGGTACAGGCAGCCAAAACAATCTTCCAGTTTTAGCTATGCCACGCCCATCTCTACCTAAGCTCCACCCACCCTTCTCCAGTGTTGGGAACAATCGACCCATGCGCTCTCTGAATCTCGATTTCTTGAAAACTATTTATATTATGAATATTTTTCAAATTAATTTGACTTGGCGCTGTTGGTGCCTATAGCATGTTTATTAAATAGTAAAGATATACAATTTTAAAACAACCCTTATAATAGTCCGTCATCAATTATGCAGTCGTGACGAGCTAGCTAAATCATTCATGACGTAATTTATTATAACATCACGTAGCATTAGGGTGCAAATGCGAACCTTCGGGATTGAGACGTCGGCCAACGTGTGACGTAATTGATTATGACTTCAGATACTTGAATGCCGGGGGGGGGGGGCATGGATTGATTGGCCATATATTCTTCTAAAGGTGTAAATGGATAGTCAAAACCATTCACTGGAAAATCCGGGTGGAACCCTCCAGATAGGCTAGTTGACGACAATATTAAGGCGACCATAAAAACGGTTGCTGGTATAGCCAGATCATTGCCAGTTACAAACAATAAGTAAAACCTTCCATTTTTCGAGCGACAGGCTATCAACAAATTACGTTGAAAACAGAATATTATTATAAAACCAGCCGATAAAGGGTCAGCAACTGTGATTATGTCTAGAGAAAACTACATCTGCGAGGCTGAAACGCGGTTAACTAACACCAGAATTTACAGACAACTTGCTGATTTAATTTGGCCTCAAAACCGACAAAATTCCATTGAAATACTTAATTCATTGCATACAGATAAGTACATTGATAAAAAAAAAGAGCTAAAGTATCTGCTAGGTGAGAATAACCTACAGAATCGGACATTTTATGTGTTGCCTAAAATCCATAAACCAATCAGCGCCTGGTTAGATCCATTGACACCACCTGAATGACCTATCATTTCAGATTGTGACAGTGAGTCGTATGGCATTTCAGAATATATTGATTACTATTTAAATCCCATTGCTAATAGACACACGAGCTTTCTCAAGGACACAACAGTTTCTTTCAAAATTATTCAAATTGTCAGTTCCGAAAGATGCATATTTAGTCACATTAGACATAGATGCTATGTATACCAATATAGATATTGATGCTGGAGTCAATGCTGTTAATAATTCTTTTGTCAAATCTCCTGATCCAAATCATCCAGATACGGAAATTCTAAAATTATTAGAGCTAAGTCTTAAAGGAAACGATTTCCAATTCAATGGTGAACATTGCCTTCCAATCTGTGGATGCGCAATGGGTAAACGATTCAGCCCAAATTTTGCACCGATTTATGTTGCAGAGTGGGAAGAGGAGGCACTGAAGAAATCAACCAAAAATCATCTTCTTTACCTCAGATATCTAGATGACATCTTCATAATTTGGCAACATTGAGAAGAAGACTTTTGGGAATTTTTTCGCATTTTAAATAACCAAGAATCAGTCATCAAGCTAAAAGCTACTATAAGTGGAGCATCAGTTCACTTTTTAGATGTCACGATCTATAAGGGTCCTCAATTTGATTCCACTGGAAAATTAGAATAAAACGTATTCTTTACGCCAACAGACTCACATCAGCTGCTTCGCCGTGTTGGGATCGATCGATCGAGCTATAGCTCTGACTATCACTCAAGTCCAGAAAACTATACAGGTAAGCTGTTGAATATTTAGAAACTAATTTCACCGGGTGCTCTTGCTGCCTATGGGAGCAACAGCACCCAGTCAAATTAGTTTCAAAATATTCAACAGAATATTTATTAACTATTAAAGCCATACAATTCGTACAACAACTTGTCTTATTTTATACGTTCGTGACGTACTTAACCACGTCATACATGACGCCATTGATTATGACGCCATCCTACACGTCACGTAGTTGATTATGACGTCATATGATTGATGGATAAACTGGAAAGATCCATTACTTCACGCATCAGGGTGTGAATGCGGGCCTTCGAGATTGAGACGTCAGCTATCTTGTGACGTAATTGATTATGACGTCAGATACTTGAATGGCCGATCGTATCCAGACATCAATGGACCTTTCCATTTTAGCTATACCCTGCTCATCTCCAGCTAAGCCCCACCCACACCTCACTCGTGTTGGGATCGATCGATCTCTCAACTCTCTGACTATCAATTTCCAGAAAACTATACAGGTAAGCTATTGAATATTTTTGAACTTTTTTGACTGGGCGCTGTTGCTGTCTATGGCTGCAACAGCGCCCAGTCTAATTAGTTTTAAAAGATTCAACAGCATGTTTATTACATAGTGGAGATATACAATTCGTTTCGGACTATTAAGAGTTAAGACGGATCAAATAGTATCATTTATAACGTAATGATTATGACGTCACTTAGTTGGTTATGACGTCATATGACGTCATATGATCGATGGGTAAATTTGGAAAGGTCCATTACCTTGACTGTCAGCTGTATCTCCCTAAAGCCTGAGTGATTTCATAAATCCAGCATATCGACATAAAATCTCGAATCCCGATATATCGAATCATTTGAATAGCATGTGAACATAGCATACTGAAACAATTACTGAAACGTGACTAACTTAAATGCGGCTTGCGAAAACCTATCAGGGGTTTCCCGAGAGAGAAAGAGAGAGAGAGAGAGAGAGAGAGAGAGAGAGAGAGAAGAGAGAGAGAGAGAGAGAGAGAGAGAGAGAGAGAGAGAGAGAGAGAGAGAGAGAGATGAATGATTTGGCATTTAGGGCGGAATAACATTCTTGGAAAATCCCAATGGTTTGTCTATTCGTTATATGAGTCTTTGTTAAAATAAAAGAATACATTTCAGTTTTTCGCTTAGTAAAATAAATATTGCAATTTATTTGCGTGGAAACGATCAACATAATGTGTTCAACGCAAAACGTCTCCTTATTGGTCGTGCCCACCGGTCGTGTCCACTTTACGTTGCGTACAATACAGTTGTAAATTAGATATTATTGCACTTACAACTATCAATACACTTTATAAGCTCGAACCCAAGATTCTTTAATGGCATTTCTAAAAATTCTGCATAGCAGTGAAATAAAATCAATTCATTAATTTGCCTCGCATTGTTAGTTTACATGTATTATCATATACACGCTTCACTGGTATTCCCGGACTAGAACTTATTTTTCAGTTTTAACCCTTTCATAACGAAGTCGTCTGTGACTGGCCTCTGTAATGGTCTTTAAGAATATCCATTTGAGGGTCAGAAGACTATTTTTTTTAATGTACAGCTGGAATGACTGGCTCGATACGCGAGCCAGTCATTTCAGTGGTAAATTAAAAGAAAAAGCCTTATGTAGACCTGCAAATGAACATGTTATAAAGGAAAAATTTAGATTCTCTTGATAAAATTTACCAATGTACATTAAAATATTAAAGCAACTCACATTCCAATAATTGTAGGCCATATATTCCTGGAATCGATCACGTTCTATAATTAATTACGGGATATCAATGGCGTTTTAAAATAAAAACTCCATCTCGAAAGGAGAAGATTAGCAATGTTGCATTATATACAGCATTACGATTCAGAAGCAGAATAATGATCTTCATTCATGATGTATTTTCTTGAAAATGTTGTCTTCGCAAAAGAAATGTATGATGATATTAGTTATTTTGCATTAACCTATTGAACACTGAATTCCCAGAATATCAGATTATGTGTTAATGGACCTTTCCAAGTTCATCCACCCATCATATGACGTCATAATCAGTTACGTACCGTGTAGGATGACGTCATAATCATCACTTCATGAATGAATCGAAATAGTCTGTCTATAGCGCATAGTAGGCCGACACGTACGAATTGTATGCCTTTGCTATTTAATAAATATGCTGTTGAATATTTTGAAACCAATTTGACTGGGAGCTGTTGCTGCCATAGGCAGCAACACAGCCCAGTCGAATTAGTTTCAAAATATTCAACAGCTTACATGTATAGTTTTCTGGAAATCGATAGTCATGGAGTTCAGAGATCGATCGATCCCTACACGAGCGGGTGTGTGGGTGGAGCTTAGATAAAGATGGGCGCGGCATAAGTAAACCTGGAAATTTCCGTTTCCCTGGCTCGCAGCATTCCACCCCGATGTTCGTCATCACAAACGTGTACATGACGTTACGAATAACCGATTAAGGCACTATTTTTTTAGTCGAACTTTTCTTGTGCCGTACCAGCTAAATCTGCTTGAAAATGACACCAAAATGAGTCCACTACATAAATCAACTAGTCATTAGCGCGGCGCGACAGAAAGTTCGACTTATAAAACTGGCCTAAGAAAGCTATTCAGCTGTACTGGAAGGAAGAAATATTAAGGGCAGTACCATCGTACAGTTCAGTGAGGTGCCTGAATGAAATACCATTTATTCCAGAAAAACTGCATCCTGTGCTATATCGGTCAAATTGAAACTTATCACTGGAATGTATGTACTACAAAAGAGCCGAAGTTGATTTCAAAAAGATATCGTCAATCTATTATGCCAATTATGTAAATTTGAACAGGAAACGTTGGAATACTTTCTAATCAGATGGTCAGCATTGGAATCTATTAGGCAGGCACCCATTCAGTCTATCGATGTTTGCCTTCTGAAAAATTATCATTTAACTGTTAGTGAGTATTCAGCTGAAGAAGTCGTAGACCTTATAGTAGATTGTACAAGAATCATCGATCCCGAGCTACTTAAGGCTGAGTTCCTGAGCACATTAGAGTTTCATGCTAGACGCTTAACTTACTTACTTCATACACGTATATAAAGGTACTTAGTACGCCCAATTTCGGTACTGCCTCTACCTAATTGCTAATTAATGTTAATTGTTGATGGTAAAGAAATATGTTTATTCGGCCAAAGGGAGTAATCTGATAATCAGCACAGTGGGAATAACGCTATTCTGAATAATAGGACACACTTACGCATGTTAATGTCGTTCTCCTACAAGATTTTAGCTGAGGACAAGACACAGCCGCAGATTAAGTACATGATGATGATGATGATGATGATGGTGATGATGAGGATGATGATGATGATGATGATGATGATGACGACGATGACGATGCTGCTGCTGCTGATGGTGATGATGATCATGATGATGATCATGATTATGATGATGACGACGATAATGATGATGGCGATGGTGATGATGATGATGATGATGATGATGCTTGTGATGATGTCATCATGGTGACAACAACAACAACACCAACAACAACAACAACGACTACGACAACGACAACAACAACGACGACGACGACGACAACGACAACGATGCAGATGATGGTGCTGCTGCTGCTACTGCTACTGCTGATGCTACTGCTGCTGCTGCTGCTGCTGCTGCTGCTGTTGCTGCTGCTGCTGCTACTGCGATGATGATGATGATGATGATGACGAGGTTGATGATGATGATGATGATGATGATGATGATGATGATGATGATGATATGTGACACATAGCCAGTGGGTATTGTGGCATCCTGTACGTGCCTTATAACTGTTGGAACCCAGTACTCATCAGCATTATCTTGGCACCAGGCAAACATGTCGCGAGTCAGTTCCAAAGATACTTAAAGGGTGTGATATATTTGACAATGATTCCACAATTGAAGGACAATGAAAGCATGGCGCTGAAAGGTAAAGATCCATTTTAACCTTCCCGTCCATTTCTCCATTAAAATTATCTTTGGCATTACGTAAGTAATGGATGAACCCAGTTTATCGATCAATTATATGACGTCATAGTCAACTACATCACATGTAGGCTGCCATCATAATATATAACGTCATGAATGCCGCGATTTAGTCCATCATAAACGTTTAATAGTCCGTCAAGTTGTACACATTGTATATTTTACTATTTATTAAACGCTCCGTTGAATATTTTGAAACTAATTTGTGTCTAAAACCGCGTTCTCTCAGTTAATCGGGAATAACACCAGTCTCTAGTGAGAACACTACCTACGTCTGTAAATTGAAATTCAGAGAGTGCAGCGATTGACCCCAACACGGGCAAAAAGGGCGGGGAGCTTCGCTACAGGACAGGGGGTGTGGGGGGGGGACATGCCTAAAAATGGATTTGTCCATTATCGTCCCGACCCATGATTTAGTATTTTGAGAAGTAGTACACAAGGCCAGATTATTATTACAAAATGACAATTGGGATTGAGTTACAAGTAGTCATCAACTTAGTTACGGCGCTCTCCCTACATAAATATTATACAGGAGTAATGGCGGTTAGTGTAGTCAGTAGAAAACTGCTTACATAATGAAATAAATTAATATTTTTCTTGGAAGAATTTAAATTAGCCTATGGTACATTCAGTCATATCTGCAACGGACACGCCATTAGCCGTTACATTGATCAATAAAATCGCCCGTGAGCCGCTTACTTATTCATACTATTCTGTTCATTCGTGTCTCGATAAAGGATTGAATATTGTGTTTAATTACTACACGAGATGGAAGATAAACCGCGATAATGTTGCTGAATGAATGAATCCGATCTGTCATGGCGTCACAATCATAATTAATGGATAATAATTTGACATGAACACAGAATAGTTCGTCATGTATACGAATTGTATGTCTTTGATGGATTCCTTTTTAATAAACATTATGTTGACACTTTTGAAGCGAATCTGCCTGTGAGCTGTTGCTGGCATAGGCAGCAACAGCACCCAGTCAAATTGGTTTCAAAATATTCGACAGCCTGCCTTTCTAGTTACCTAGAAAATGGGATTCTGGGAAGTCATAGTTCAAAGTGTATAAATCGATGCCAACATGCCCAAAGCGTGTGCGGTGCTTAGCTATAGATGGGCGTGGCATAGCTAGAAATGTAATATCTTTCTATTCTGTGTGTTTTGTGTCTAACTGGTTCCATTGGTGTATTGTGGCCGAAAAAGCGTCTGAAAATATATAGGAGCGTGTTTGTTCTTCAAGATAATTGTTTCTGTTACGTAAGTTGTAATTTGTTACTTCTCCCAATGGAGGATTCCAGTTTATCCACCAATCATATGACATCATAATCAACTACGTGACGTGTATGCCGACATCAAAATCAATTACGTCATGAATGACGTTGTTAAGTTCTTCACGAACGCATAATTGATGCCTGAATACGCGTTGTTGTACGAATTGTATGTCTTTCTTATTTAACAAACACGACATAGGCAGCAACAGCTCCCAGTCAAATTAGCTTCAAAATATTCAACTACTTACCTATATAGTTTTCTGGAAATTGAGACTCCGGTATCTCTGAGCCATATTCCAAGTGTGCTCGGAGGTAACATGTGTGAATGTGTGGTGGACTATTGAGTGGATTCAAGTCGGTACCGGTACTTGGTTTATTTCCTTTTGATAATAATTCTTGGATGTTGTTTGTCCATCGTGTGAGAAAGTTATACCTACATATTTGTAGGTTATGACAATGTTGATTCTTCTGATTTCAATAAGTCGATTTATTCTGGTTTAATTTGGTTGGTTCTGTCTAATTACAGTCGCTGGTTTGTTGGTGTTGAAATTAACGAATCATTGAGTAGACCAGTTTTTAATCGTTAATATGTCTCGATTTCTAACGAGGTTTTTGTAGCTAGATAGTTGGTGTGCAGTGGAGGGGCTTGATCGAAATCCCGCCGGGAATTCGTAAAGTAGGGGATTCAAGTTCAGGTGATGGCAGATATGTTTAAACAGGACCCTTTCCAAAATGTTGCCTAACACACTTAGAAGTGTGATTGCTCTCTAGTGTCCTGGCTCTTATTTGCTTATCTTCTTGAAGAGTGAGTTTATAGAAGCAGGTTTCAATTCACATTTCCAGAGTATCCACCTATCATATGATGTCATAATCAACAACGCGACGTGTAGAATGACTGACGTCATGAATGGCGTAGATAAGTACGCCACTAACGCATATTTGAAGACGGAATATGCGCTGTTGTACGAATTGTATGTCTTTACTATTTAATAAATATTATGTTGAATATTTTGAAACTAATTTGACTGACCGATCATGCTACCATAGGCAGCAACAGCACGCAGTCAAATTAGTTGCAAAATATTCAACATCTTACCTGTATAGTTTTCATGAAGTTGATGTCTAGGGCATTCAGAGATAGATCGATCCCAACACGATCGAGCTGTGGGCGGGCGGAGCTTAGCTAGAGACGGGCGGGGCATGGCTCAAAATAGAAAGGTCCATTGGATGGGAAAAGTACATGTCTAGAGCGACTTGTTAAAGCGTGTAGTCAAAGGAATAGCCAGATTTTGAACCACCATATTTTAACATTTGGTTACTGATCATATTATGAGTTGATGCTTTGTTGATGTCCACAGGTCGGATGATGTCAGTGACTTCTTGCGGAAGGATAATTATGGTGGTATGGTTTTGGGGCGTAGTGCACCATAAATCCATTAGTTGGTCGGTCGTTAAACCTGCCATCTACGGCCACCTAATAGACACATTCTATCTCAACCATGCAAATAGAATCTAAAATATCAAATACGAAAAAATAATTCTTAAAGTAAGAAATCATGCTAGTGGATATTTTCAAAGTAATTTGACTGTCACCTGTTGCTGCCTATGACAACAACAGACCACCGCCAATTTCAAATAATATTTTGAAACTAATTTGACAGAGAGCTGTTGCTGCCTATGGCAGTAACAGATCCCGTCAAATTAGTTTCAAAATATTCAAGAGCTAACGTCTTAACATGTAGAGTATGGTGTTACTTGGTGGTTGATATGCTTAATGCAATTGACTTAGGGGTCTGCTATTAGATATGGTTTTCGTAATCAAACTTTAAGGTGGTCGCATAGAAGAGGTTTTACGACAGACCGAGAAACGCCTTTATGGTACACTAGGCCCCTGGCTTGTTTTGTTTGTAAGTGCTGGTCGGTTGTGATTTGTGTCGTCTATATTGGAAATGCTAGGAGAATATGGAGTAAGACAGGTTAATTTGTCTGGATCTGTGTACGCATATTGGTTATTGTTCGAAAGCAAAAGTGGTGAAATGTCAGATAAACCTCCGCTCTTGGATAGATGTTCAATACTTTTCCACTATGATCTTAGGTTGCGAAAAGAGAGGTCACCTACTCTGTTGTTCATTGTCACTGCGGTTTTGCTCTTCTTATTATGTTTGTTAAAGGAACCCTCACCGTATCTTATACTAACCATTCAGGTGATAGAATTTGCCATACATAATCCATCCCTGACATTATAGCTGTTTATCATGCCGCAACCAAAGATATTCAGGCTCTAGTAGCTAAATGTTGATACATTTGTACAGTCTATGATCGCTGTCATGATTTACTTTTCAACCAATCATAAAATAGCTAGAGTGTCTGCCTCGGTATATACGCTCAGTCAGAGAGGTGCCAGCTATAGTTTGGCAATGTGGTATAAAAACAATCGCACAGGTAAGCAGTTGAATATTTTGTAGCTAATTTGACTGGAATTTGTTGCTGCCATAGGCAGCAACAACTTCCATTCAAATTAGTTTCAAAATATTAAACGTCATGAATATTACATAATAAAGAATGTAATGCATCGGCACTTACATGACATAACACGCTATCACTTGGTGAGACAAAATGGTGGCGATCACTGTTCGACATTTACACGATATTATAAAGCAGATAATTGTGATACAGATACGGTAATGTGACAGGATATGAATGATATGGAATCTATAAACCATAATCTATCGATGCAATACAACATTTATGATGAGATTAGCATCCCTTTAATTTATTTCATTTGTCTACCGCCCTGTCATCAACGGTGTTTGTTCTTAATCTAAAATGGATTCGATGGGCATGGCCTTTGCACTCTGTATTGAGAATTAAAGCACTTAGTAACCCCATGACCTATATAGTTGCAGAAGCAGTGGACATATGAAGGTTTGTGCCAAATCAAGCAATTCTACCTTCTTGCATTCCAGACTTATGACTAAAAAGGGTTATTCGGGTTTGTACTTCGTGACCCTGTGACGTTTTTTATTTGATGGTTTGACCTGAATCTTTTTACGTAGCCATCTACGATATGCATAGCTATGCCATTTGAAGATGGTGACTCTACCTTCTTGAACTTGATATTGCGCGGACAGACAGACAGACCGCAATACTCACATCAGTTTTTGGCGGCGTGAGTAAGAATAAATCAGAATACATAAGTATTAGAGTACCTTAAAGATTTCACAGGAAAGCTATTTGCTAGATATTTCGAAGCTAATTTGAGGGAAATTTACATGAAAATTGTATGAGACTTCAAGGAATGATCCAATGATCTGCCGTTTCAATACCAGCCTACACGTTGTGTACACTATACTGAACTCGGATATGGCACATCGGTACTCGAATTCGATTCCTCAATCTCTTGAGCATAGCAACGAGCACAGCCGCGTATGAAACGCGATTGATAGATCCAATCTGTCACACAAGTATATGACGTCATAATCAAATACGGTATATGTAAGTTGACATCACAATCATATTTGACAGCAATATTCCGGCATGACGCTGGCCTAGGCCGTCAAGTGTACGAATTGTATGTCTTTGCTGGATTTAATATTTAATAAACATTGTGTTGAACATTTTGAAGTAATTTGACTTGGCACTGTTGCTGCCATAGGCAGCAATTTGACTTGGTACTGTTGCTGCCATAGGCTGCAACGACACCCAGTCAAATAGTTTTAAAAATATTCAACGGCTTATCTGTATAGTTACCGTGGTACTGGGATTCTGCTAATTATATCGATCCCAACAGGGGCAAGGCTTAGCTAGAAAGGGGCCTAGCGTAGCGAGAAATGTACCCGTTATTGAAGTATTAGGAAATGTAGACACAATCCACGCTTTCTCAGTGGCGTGAGGGGAGGGAGTGGGGCGTCCAAATGGTCAGCTATAACGACTTCGTGAATTGTCAAATTCTGCAAATATGCGTCCACCCTGAAGTGCGTAGGTGTCATTAGAGTAGGCCCTAATGTCTACTTCTTCACCATCTGTCTAGTGACTGAATTACGCCATTTTACTTGTGATTTCAGCTATCACGTGACGTATTAGATTATGACGCCAGATACGCGAGCGACGAAACCGGTCACTGCAGTGGCCTTGTGGAATGGAATTTGAGGTCAAGAAAAGGTAATTTTGACAATTTTCCACTGAATTGACCGGCTCGATAACCGAGCCTTTAATTTCAGTGGTAAATTTTCAAAAATAGTCTTCTGTTGGCCTGAAAATGAACAGTTAAAAAGTCCGTTATCAACAATATCATGAAAAGCCTGTGTATAGCGGACAGATTGTCTAAAACACATGGGTGATTAATGGAACCCATTTGCCATAATAAAACTCCTTTGCAGCCAAACAATGGTGGTTCCTAACGATTGGTGGCATTATGACCACCCATCTACACTAGCCATCATATTTTGGCGCATAAGGCATGTATCTGCTTAGAACAAGGCTGACTCTATTGTGAAATGTACACCGTCAAAGCAACGCCACGACAGACATAAAATTCGTCTACGTTTTGGTTTTTCGGATACACGTTTCGCCTGCATGATGCGCTCATAGATTGAGTTATTAAATATATATTCTAAAATTAATACGCTTGTTAATATGAAAAAGTGGATATACAATATTATTTTCTTTGGAGAACGATATTTCAAACATACAAGAAAAACAACAGTAATCAGAGATTGTATGCATTTGTGTTTTTGTCACATTAAAGATGTGAATTGTCCGGATTTCCCGGGATACGAGAAAGCTTGTCTCGTCCTAGTGTATGGCAGCCAAACTATCTCGTGTTACTATTTCAGTCAAATCGGAGCAGTCGTTTCCGAGATATTCATGGATCAGCTGTTTGAACCGATCCGGATCCGCCGCGTTTTAAAATCTAGATGATGGCGAAAATCTGAGTGAAAAGCCTCTTTGACATCAACAGCCCTTGTTGTGCTAAAATCTGAGTCAAATTGGATCAATAGTTTTTTCAAGACGGCTCGGATACGCACGGGCTCACGCACGCGCGCCGGCATACACGCGTGAACGCGCACACGCACACACTCGCGCACGCACTCACGCACGCACGTTAACACGCACCCAGATCCGAATGCAATATCTTCTTCCACTTACGGGTGGAGGATAAAATATTAACCTCGTTAACCTTTTGGACCATGAATTTTCATAATCTCAGTTTCAAGTTAACTATGTACATATATTATGTTGAATATTTTGAAGTTAATTTGTGTGAGAGATGTTGTTGCCATAGGCAGCAACATCTCTCACTCAAATTACTTTCAGGTTAATCAACAGATTCAACAAATTCTTCGATTGTGGATGATTTTTCGTATTTGACCTTTCGGCTCCGAGGGGTTAAATATCGAGAAGAATTTCAGCAGGTTCTCCTGTACCAAGCACGGTATTCCCTCTCACAGCCACGTAATGCGCATGACCACGACTGATCTTAGTCACGTTTACAATACTTTCAGACAAGCCAATAAATCCTGAAATTATAAAATACATATTCATTAAATTAACCCTTTAACCCATCTCGCGTCAAGTTAACCCTTCAATGGCCATGCTTGACAAAACTGCCTCTGCAGTGGTCCTAAAGTATGTCCTTATGTAGACCAAGTTAAGAATTTGTTTACAATTTTACAACCGAAATTACTGGCGTGGTAAACTATTCAAGTCATCCCAGTGGTAAATTTTCAAAAATTATCTTCGCTTGGCCTGCATATGGATACTGACAAATCACACATTTGGATTTTTTATCACTAGTTCGGCATTGGTTACGCCGACCACAACAACCTCTGTAAGTGTCGTGAAATATCCATTTGCAGGCCAACAGAAAGCTATTTTTGTCCAATCCAGTCGTAAAGTCACAAAATTTACTAGTCATCTCCTGGATTTCTGTCCAGTCCAGTCGTAAATTCACAAAATGCACTAGTCTTCTCCTTACCTGCAAATGGACATTCAGTGAGTACAACAATTTATTATTTTCTTGAAACGTTTTGACCATGTACAATTTTAATGTACCTTTCCATTTTAGCCATGCTCCACCATCCCTTGTTAAGTTCCACCCACGCTTCGCCCGAGTTGGGATCAAACGATCCCAGAACGCCCTGGCGATCAATTCCAAGAAAACTATACAGGTAAGCTGTTGAATATTTTGAAACTAATTTGACTGGGTGCAGCTGCGGCGCCCAGTCAAATTAGTTTCAAAATATTCAACAGAATGTTTGCTAAATAGTAGACATACAATTCGTACACCAGCGCTTAGCCCGTCTTCAATTAAGCGTTCGTGACGTACGTATCTACGTCATTTATAACGTCATTGATTATGACGTCATCCTACATGTCACGTAAATAATTATGACGTCAAATGAAGGATGGATAAACAGGAAAGGTCCATTGATATGAGTAACATGTTGAGTGCTTTGTGGTGCAGTTGAAGCAAGAGGATACAGACCATAGAACAAAAATACTTTTGGTTGTATGCAATATTCCATGGGCCCATTCTATGGAAAGTGGTCCCAAAATAAAATAATAAAAGTTAGTTTTTTGGCAATAAAATAGTTTTGTTATAACTTGGTGATAGTCAAATGTCAGAAATAGCGTCAGGTTGCAGTGGTAGCTGTGCTGTCATACAATTAGCAGCATACAAATCATAGCATAACATTGTTAATAAATAATAGAGAAATTTTCAATAACTATCTTGTGTTTTTTATATCATTATGTTGTTCAAATTTTGTTGCATTTATATTTATTTTTAAGAGATTTAATGGTATTTTAAGAAAGTAACCAAAAAATTATATTACAGTTTTACTATGAATCAATCGTGATCTTATTTTGAATAGTCACATCACTTGTAACACACGTGGCACATTTATATAATACGGTTTTCCTGCCAAGTCTACATGAATAAGGTTACAATTCTTAGTATAATATCTAAAGCAAAGTCATCTTGGGCAATCATTTGACATACATCATAAAACATTTTTGCAAAAATAATGGGAAGAATCAACTTGATTAAAATGTAACACACGCGACGTCAGTATACATAGTTGAATATTCCACTCCATTATGTTAACTTAGCGAGTAAATGTAAGTTTCTTTCATGAATTAATCACAAGTTTTAATAGATATTCATTTTTTCATATTCACTTTCACTCTGTCGTTTCATCCATTTATTTGGTAAATTATGACATGATTTCTTTAGTTACATCATACAAATTTGCTTTTCAGAGCTCTATGAATCAACATTAGAGGACATGTATCTCACTTATATGTGTTAATTAAATCCACCTCCTTCAAAGTTTCCTGGACAATATACAAAGAATTACAGTATGGCGTCACGTGTGCTACAGCATATCAAGGCTTGACTTAGCAGCCATATTTAATTAGTAAAATCGCAACATTACAGATAAAACATAATGCGGAATAAAACTACTCCAGTAAATGTTATTTTAAATATTTCTATCTAGAGACACAATAATCCCAAACAGAGCATGGCTATGCACACCCGGCCTATGTATGTTGAGGTCGTCTATATTTACCATTAGTTTAGTGATGGTTTTATGGGCTGACATTTCATACATGTACGAGAATGACATCAAAAGCTAGTAGATTCCAACACTAACTTTATATATTATATTTTATATGTATAGTTGCTACAGATACTGGAACTAGAGAGCCTAGTTTTTCATTGATTTTCTCACTTATCGTCAATCGATTTGGCGGAAACAAGCCATGTCCCTAGAAGACTAAACGTTTTGTAACACTTACTCCCGTTCCTGTATCAACCATAACGAGGCATTATCACATGCACATTAAGTGGCAGTCACATAGGACAATTACCCACTCTACAGGGTGCGTGTGACATTGACTTCATTGTGTATAATATGTTTGACAACCGCATAAATGTAAATTTAAAACACGTAACTTTCAGAGGTTTAGATATTTTTGTCACTGTAGTTAATGAGATTCATTTTATACTTATATGGCGAGAATCTTCTGATATTTATCCCATCTAGTGCATCAGAAAATTCAGCAACACATTTGGATGTCATGAGCATGTAGTTCTCTGTAGTGCTGTAACTGTTGATGTCTGAAATTCAGCCAGTAATTGAATGTATTTCTTGCTCATTATCTGTGCACATATTAGTAATTTTACAGATTCCTCATTGCCATCAATCACCCCTATTCCACATGGTGTTGTACATATTCTGTGCAGTGAAATACATAGTACTGTAAATAATTAACCAGACTTTGCTACCAATCTGATCATACGTGTAAATCATGTTTTATCTCTGATCTTAGACTATCTGTTATGTCTGTGACGATTGCCTAAATTTCTTCACTAGTTATGCTTGCTATGTTACACCATGATGCATAACAGCATGCTACTTTTCCTGAAGTGCAATAAGACATAAAAGATATTAATTTTGCATATGCGCATTAAATGTGTATTTAAACACTGCTTTAAAAGGAAAGTTCTTTAGAAGTATCTAAATATTGGTGATCTAGAGACTATTGATTGACAGAGTTAGAGAACTATCAATAGAAATAGAAGTATTCTGAAGTTGCCTTACTTCAAAGCAAATAATTCATGCACATCATAGACCTTATGGTAAATAAGAGAAAATTGTTTTTCAAAAGTTCGTCTGATGTTACACACGTGACAGCGACAAAATTAATCACATAGGAAAAGGGTTTGCATATAATTCAAAGGTTAATCTGTAATTCAAGACTTAATAGCTCATACCAACATATGGTACTGTACATATTTCTTATCTTAGTCTGAAAATATTTTTGTGACACATTATATGATCAAAATTTCCTCTGAAATGTAACATACGTGACATGGAATGGGTCCATAGTATATATTAATAAACAAGGTCGATAGAATCTCGGTAGCTTCCGGTGAAGAGTGAACATTCGGTTACGCTGAGGTCAAACTGGCCTAGATTTGCTACGCCACTTACGTTAAGGCTACAATTCGTGCCTATACAAGGTGTGATTGATTACTGTATACGAAAGCCTTTTGAAACGATAACTCGGAATAAGAAGCTTCTATAACTGTCTGGCGAACCCACTAACTAACTAGTGTACATCGTGGTTTATTCAGCTGTTACCCGCACGAACGGCCGAACACCAGCGACCGCTCTATTTTTAAAAGGCACACATTTGTGCAATCCTCGCGTCAATATATCTATAGTAGAACCAGAGTTATTTGGAAATCAGTTTTCAAAGTAATGATTTTTTATCTGGTGCCCGCCACTTTGACCTTTGACCTGTTGCGAGGGTGTGGATGAGCGAACGTAGCTAAAGATGATCACTGCATGCACGTGTGGTCGGAAGTCATCCTCTCGAAAATGTTTTGAAAACTACGCTGATAACGCAGCTTACTGGGCCGATGATGGGCCAATACTGAGCCGATACTGAAAACATCGGCAAGGTATCGGCCCAATAAGATGCGATATCTGGGTAGATGCTTGCATAGGAGCCGCTACACCTTTGGAAGTAAATGAGGACCATTAGTTGGCTGTTAAATTATTCTGACAACAGGCCCAATCAAATTAGTTTCAAAATATTCAACGTAATCTTTAGCAAATTGTATACTCATCAAAACAGAAAATTCGTGCAGTTTCGTCACGGACGTTTCGATTTTCGCGACAGATCTACGCTATTACGATTAATGAACTCATCACATTTGAGAAACAGCTATAACATTGTGATGACGTATTGGACATGATTATCATTGCTTTAGTATAATTTTATAACTGCATATAATCATCATGATCACTGCACATAATGGACCGTTCCGGTTTTAGCTATGCCACGTCCATCTCTTGCTAAGCTCCACCAAAACCTCATTCGTGTTGGGATCGATCGATCTCTGAACACCCTGACTATCAATTACCAAAAAAACTACACAGGCAAGCAGTTGAATATTTTGAAACTAATTTGCTTAAGGCAGCAACATCGCCCAGTAAAATTAGTTTCAAAATATTCAACAGCATGTTTATTAAATAGCAAAGAATTACAAAGACATACAATTCATACAACGTGTCTGAGTATTTGAGATTTGATGACGGTCTATATGGAAGCTTTTGTGATGTAATGATTGTGACGTCATCATACTCGCGCTGAGCTGATTATGACGTAATACCAGGTCAGATGATGGATGGATACTCTGGAAAGGTGCAAGTAGTAATGGGGGTATCTGGTCGCTATTGTTCTTTTCGTTGGAATGTAGTTTTAACCAATCAAAATGCTCCATTTATAGTCGCTATAGTTTGGAGAACAATGGTGACTATAACGACATGCATTTTAGAGAACAATGACGACTATAACAACACGTTTTCTAGATAACAATGACGTCCAGCTACACACATTTCTTTGGATTTTCAACACTCTGGAATGTTCTATTATTTTGAATTAGTTAACCCGTAAAAATTTAAAAGTTGTGTATTTTACGTTTAAATGTAGTGGCTGCGCTCCCCCCTCCGTCGTTATCTACCTTTGTAAAAATAATAAGAAAGCAATGTAAAAAATTAGAGTTTAAGAGTTGGTCTGATAATGGAGGTCGTAGGAGGAGGAGGAGGAGGAGGGAGTATGAGGCTGAGGAGGGGTGAGGAATTACGGACCGATATTGATGTTTGAAAATAATTTGACTGTTTCGTCGGTAACGTTATTAGTAAACTATTTTTGTTGTATATTTTGATTGACTTTTAACCGTCATTATGCGCAAATTGTTTTTAAATACTTAATATTGCATTTGCAATAACGTCAGTCATTTTAGATTTTGGGAACAGTGTCGAAGTGCACGATATCGGTGTTATTTTGAATTAGTTAACCCTTAAAAGTTTAAAACGTGAGTATTTTATGTTTAAACATAGCGGCGGTGCGCCCCCCCTCTGTGGTTATCTACCGTTGTAAAAATAATAAGAGAGTAATGTAAAAGAATAGAGTTTAAAAGGTGGTCTGCTAATGGAGGTCGTATGAGGTTGAGGATGTATGAGGAATTACGGTATTGATGTTTGAAAATAATTTGACTTTTACGTCGCTAACCTTATTAGTAAACTGTAGAATATTTAGAGACTGCCTGTAAGCTGTTACTGTCTTAGCAACAGCTACCAGTCAGATCAGCAACAAAATATTAAAAATAATCTTGTATTAATGGTATGTTCGGTTAGAAAGGTTACCAAGACTTGGTGGTGATGGATTGGATTCTATCATGGGTTAAAAAGAAGTTAACCCTTTCACCGATGAATTCTCCATATCTCATTTTCATCGATACCATACAGGAAAACTGTTGAATAATTTGAAATTAATTTGACGTCGCTAACGTTATTAGAAAAACTATTTTTGTTGAATATTTTGATTGACTTTTAACCATCATTATGCACAAATTGTTTTTTAAATACTTTGCAATAACAGCAGTCGTTTTAGATACGATGGTTAAAATGTGGTCATTATATCTTTGAGGGTTCCGTGCGTTTATAGAATTGTATGTCGAGTGTACTTATGCTAAAAAGATTATTGGTTGCGTATGAGTTAACCATTACTGACACATTAGCCGTGAGATCGGTCCTTAATGGAGAGACAAACATACCATGTGTTAATAACGAAAGAATGTTAAAGCACCAAGATCAATCTTTAATCGAGATGCAAACATGTCACGTAATAAGGAATACTATAAGAATGTACCACCGGTCTAGTTCTAAGCACGGGATATTACAATGTCCTCGCTGTGAGTTTGTAAAAAATCGATAATAACACCTGCACCCGCTCACCGGCTATTGCTGTTTACCGACGCTTAAAGATACGACAATTAAGAGCAACATTTTTAGAGTAGTAGCATAATCATAGATGGCCGTTTACTACAAATATAAATATATCCTTGTGGCTACAGATCAGTGATACATTATAACCAAGTTTTTTACTATAAAATTCAGTCCTGCCCTAAGCGACCACCTCGTGTTACGTCATTACATGGACTCTATTAACCCTTTTAACCCTCGAATTTTTTCATATTCATACTTGTGGTACAAGAGAAGACTATTTTTGAAAAATTTCATCGAAATGACTGGCACTGCAGGCTATCCATTTGTCTAGTCATTGGCCGGCAAACACCCCCCACCAACCACCATTATCATCGCCAACACCCACCATCACCAACACCACTACGACCTACACCCAACACCATGCATTAACCCCACCACCCACACACCCGCCAACCCGTAGCATATTTCTTCATATTCATACTTGCATCTTTAGAGAAGGCTATTTTTGAAAATTTATCAACGGAATGACTGACTCTGACAGCTATCCATTTGTCTAGACATTGTGGTCGCAATGTGTGAGAGCTCTGTGTTTGAAAAAATGGCATATAGGTTGGAGAGGGTATGTCAATGAGGACTTAATAAAGGTCTCGCTCGTATGCACATGTGCTAATATGCGATACTGCAAGTTATACATTGTACCCTTGTGTATGAGTGCATGCCCCGGTGTGCGCCATTGTGCACATGCATGAGCCAGAAGACTATTTTGAAAAGTTATCATCGGAATGACTGGCTCTGCAGGCTATCCATTTGTCTAGACATTGCGACAGCAAACACCACCCACCACCCACCTATATCCTCCACCCCATCATCATCACCAACACCCACAACCATCATGACGAGCATCAACACCACCTCCTTCAACACCACTGCCACTAGCACCATCAATGCCAGTACCGACATCCACCACCAACCACTAGGCACCACCACCACCAAGGCATGTTGTGGATTGCGACCTCTTGTTGTGGATTGCGGATTGTGGCTGCATGTTGAGGATTTGCGGGCGTATGTTGCGGATTGTGGGCGCATGATGCAGATTTGCGGCCGTATGTTGCGGATTGTGGACGCATGATGCCGATTTGCGGGCGTATGTTGCGGATTGCGGGCGCATGATGCGGATTTGCGGGCGTATGTTGCGGATTTGCGGGCGCATTATACATATTTGCGGGTGCGTGTTGCGGATGGCACCAAGTGTATGTACATGCCTGAACATGCATACATGCCAAAATGCATGCATACATGTGCGGCCGCATGCGGGCCACATTTGCAGATTTTTGGGTGTATGTTGCGGATTGCGGGCGCATGATGCGGATTGCGGGTGCATGTTGCAGATTTGCGGGCATATGTTGCGGATTGCGTGCGCATGATGCGGATTGCGGGCTCATGTTGCAGATTTGCGGGCGCTTATTGCGGATTTTTGGCCGCAGTATTTATACTCCTATAAATGGTACAAATTCAAGCCCTTTTCTCATTCCAGTTTAAACATCGCAAAGTGATTGGACGTGTAACTGCAGAGTAGTTAGGCAGTCAGATTTCTTTGAAGAACCTTGTAACTTGAATACCTGTTAGATTTATCCTATACTCAATATGCCGAGACATAAATGTTTTGAATGTGCTTCAACTTTTAATAGGTCAAATGACCTGATGTGGCATAAGATCCGATTCCATAACAATGAAGATAGCAAAAATCTTGACAGTGAAGATGAAGAAATGACAGAGATGAATAGTGACGATAATGAGCCAGCTAAGTTGGAGAGTGAAGCCTGTAATGACTCAGTGGAGACTGAGAGTGAAGGTGAAGGTGAAGATGAAAAAGATGCCATAGGCAATGAGGAAATATTTACCATATTCCAAAATATTAAGCAGGTCTTAGACGCTGAACAATCAGGTTTAGAAGATGAGGATGGTGAAGTGGACACAGACCCAAATGGTGTAGGCAATGTGCCTATTTCCGTATATGCTGATGCTTTAGTTACAAAGTGCATAGACATAATGCTCCAGTCGAGAAGATTACAGAACTCTACGCTCATTAAAATAATTCGTCAGGAAATTAAAGATTTTATCGACGAGGGGTATGCATACGATGAAGCAGTCTTCTCAGCTTTTCGAAAAAGAGAGTGTCTGATCAAGAAGTACATAAGGAACCATCTATATGCTGAGGATAATGATGATGATTCTGACGGTGATGGATCTGATCCATAAGGAATCAGGCATCAATAAAATGGATCTCCAGAACATTGACTATTTGTTTATGCTACCGCAACTATACGTTTTATCATATGTAATATGTACTGCAATGTAAAAATATGGATACAAATAAAAAATTGGTTCTTTATGCGCGTGTTGATTTGATGATTGTAGCTACCCAGCCAGGTCCCCCCACATCCCTCGATATACAAATCGTAGTGCTGTTGTACTTAGTGGTGGTGGCGGTGGTGTTGGCGGTTGATGAAAATAGCTGTTGTGGTGGATGATGGGGTGGGGTTAATGCTTGGTGGTGGGTGTTGGTGCTTAGTGGGTGGTGGTGCTGGTGGTGATAGAGGGATGGTGATGATGATGATGGTGATGGTGGTGGTGATGGTGATGATGGTCGGTATCGGTAGTAGGTGGTTGCGGTCGCAATGTCCAGACAATGGTTAGCCAACTATATTATTTTTGTTGTCGGAGTCTCATTGACTAGGTACTCATAATGCATTCATACTGTGTGTACCCAGACATGGTAATTTTTCCTAGTTGTATTACCTTTAACTGGCTGACTGGCGAGGTGTTTCAGACATTCCAGGGATCTACTTCCTACCAAATATTTTGGAAACGATTTGAGCAAAGGTTGATGCAGACAGTCAAATTATTTTCAAAATATTCACTAAATATCATGGAAATGATTTGATAGAAAGTTGTCGCTAACACTGCAGTCGAATTATTTTCAAAATATTCATACAACACACATTGCCGACCTCGGAAACAAGTATGCTAGTATACCTCATCCCTCGTGCCAGGCAGCACCGCACTAGCATACCTCATCCCTCCTCCGCCTCACTCGTTCGACCTCAGTTATGCAACCACCCCTACACTCATTCCAGTGATGTTATTTTCTGATTTTTCAAAACCTAAATCGTGGCACATTGGTAGTTTAAGCGAATAGTTTTGATACTAATTTGACATAGGAAGCTACAATTCGCACTAGCGCCTTCGTGTGCACAAACTCTTAAAAAAGTGCTGTTCAATGCGACAATTTGAGATAGGAAACCACGAGTCCGCTTAGTTTCGAAATACTTTTTTACTACAACCAGGAGAGACCGCATCGACCAGCTAATATGTTAAACGATACAAGGGTGCTCGTCATTATTCATCAACGATGACGACGGTGGGCATTGTTACCACCTTTTTTATAACAATTTTTAAAATCTAATAATTAAATGACTGATGCTTTAAAGACCACTCCTTAAATACGAGATGTATGATTATTATCTATATAATATTATGCATACAACATCGCTTGGCTTAGCTATTTATTACCTGCATTGAGATGTACTTTGCTCTATTTAAAGAAAAATTAAATGACTGGTAGGAAGCCGCTTAGTTTCATGTGTGAGGGTTTTAGATGAAGGTTAACGCGTTTGCATACAAATTGAAGGGTTAAAAGCGAATCATAGATGCTTTATGCGCAATAACGAGGTGGTCAGAGAAAACATATTTCCCTGGATACTTTTTTAACACGCACATATTTTTTTTATGCGCATAAACCATTTTACAAACTGATCCATCGCATCTAGCACGTGAACATATCCAAGATTTTCGCCCGCATGTATGCGTCATTATATGGAGGCCAGTACGCGACAGTTTTTGCTAGGATGCTAGTCATCTCACGTGATATTCCTTACATTTTTTTTGTAGTAGAGCGATGTAGTATAAATGTAAATGTTAGTGTACATTCGGCTAAAATGTGTTGCGGATTTCCGGGCGCGTGTTGCGGATGGCAACAAGTATATGCACATGCCTGAACATGCATACATGCCAAAATGCATGCGTCCATGTGCGGCCGTATGCGGGCCACGTGTTGCGGATTTGAGGATTTGCAGCCGCAGTACATATATTCCTATAAACGTTAGAAATTCAATCCATTTTCTCATTCCAGTTTAAACATCGCAAAGTGGTTGGATGTCTAACTGCAGAGTAGTTAGGTAGCCTTAGGCAGTCAGATTTCATCTCACGTGATATTCCCTATATATTTTTTTTGTAGTAGAGTGATGTGGTATAAATGTAAATGTTAATGTACATTTTTCTAAAATTGCCAGCAGTACAAACTTTGATGGATCAGACACTGGGTATGTGCGATGTCGTTGGTGTTCCATCAACATCCGCGACACCATATGCAGACGGTCGAAACACGAGACCTGTTGGCATATGATCAAGAAAACAGAACCTAAAGAGATGGTGTAAGGAGTGCTATTGTCTATTACCAATCAAACAGTATCCGCATGGGTGTCCTGTAATCGGTGATATTCTGACTGATATACAAAAAGCAAACATGGCGCAGTTTGTTACCAAACTGATAACCACGCCTGTGCGGATCTGCGAAGACGGAGACCTATCTCAAAACACAGCCCTTTTCAGGGCCCACAAATCGTTCGAAAGAGAACTCTTTATCTGTTCAAAAAATAAAATAATGTAATAAAGTTTTCACACACAACAACCCGCTTCACACATGCATACGCAAGCACGCATTCTGATCAGTCAAAAGTGGTCGATGGATGCTACTGTTCTAAATGGCCATCGGCACGCTATTGTTCGTGGACGATTAATGCATTGCCATTGACTAGGAACGCATTTTGTTCATATTTTTGACAAATTTATAATTAAATGACTGCCATTTTAAAGACATAAATACGATAGATAACACTATCTATATAATAGCATAGGAAAACTTACTGTGTACGTGTCTGATTTTTTTAAATTAAATGACTGGGGAACACATTTTGCTCATATTTTTTAAATTTTAATAATTAAATGACTTCGACTTTAAAGAATCCCCTTAAATTCGTAAGATAAAAGTATATATATATATATATACAACGTAGATCACTATAACCTGTGTAACGCAATGCTCTGATATTTTTGAAAATTAAATGACTGGGAGTTTGTTAATATTTAAAAAAAATTTAATAATTAAATGATTGACGATTTAAAGACATAAATATGGTAGATAAAACTATCTATATAATATTATACAACATCGATCGTCAACGATGACCATTTCCATAACAATTTTTGAAAATTTAATAATTAAATGACTGCCATTTTTTTTAATGACTTGAACCAAGGAGGGGGTTAATGGTGACTAAACCGCCAGCGGCTTACAATCAATTATTTTCAAAATATTTGTACAGAGATATCGCGCAAGACGTTGCGCCTCGGCGAATACGCTAGCATATACGTCAGCCATCCTCCTCATCCCTCGCGACACCACTATGAGCGACCACCTGCATTTTCTTATAGGACCACCAGCCGAATAAAGGCACGCTCATGCGCGGAGAACAATGCCGAGCAGAGGGTGGCCGAGATAGCATTCCTCCCTCCTCCTTCGACCTTCGTTATCAGACCACCTCTCTCTTACCTAACATCGTCTAATAAGAAATTAAAATTTACACAGTTAAATCATTTTCAAAATATTCAGCAACCATTCAATTTATTCAGCAACCAATCAAAATATTCAGCAACCGATTATCATAATATTCAGCAACCAATTATCAAAATATTCAGCTACCACTCAAATTATCAAAATATTCAGCAACAAATTATCAAAATATTCGTACATCATGCATACCTTGTAAACAAGTATGCTAGCATCGCCCTCATAATCACCCAGCAATATCAACTGAGGAGGAATGCTATATCATTCTGCCTCAACTGACACAGACAGTCCAATTATTTACAAAATATTCAACAGTTTTCCCGTATGGTATCGATGAAAATGAGATATGGGGAATTCATCGGTGAAAGGGTTAACTTCTTTTTAGCCCATGATAGAATCCAATCCATCACCACCAAGTCTTGGTTACCAATCCAACCGAACACACCATTAATACGAGATTGTTTTTAATATTTTGTTGCTAATCTGTCTGGTAGCTGTTGCTAAGACAGTAACAGCTTACAGGCAGTCTCTAAATATTCTACAGTTTACTAATAACGTTAGCGACGAAACAGTCAAATCATTTTCAAAATATTCAACAGTTTTGCTGTATGGTATCGATGGAAAATTAGATATGGGGAATTCATCGGTGAAAGGGTTAACTTCTTTTTAACCCATGATAGAATCCAATCCATCACCACCAAGTCTTGGTTACCAATCCAACCGAACATACCATTAATACAAGATTTAAAAAATATTTTGTTGCTAATCTGTCTGGTAGCTGATGCTAAGACAGTAACAGCTTACAGGCAGTCTCTAAATATTCTACAGTTTACTAATAACGTTAGCGACGTAACAGTCAAATTATTTTCAAACATCAATACCGTAATTCCTCATACATCCTCAACCTCATACGACCTCCATTATCAGACCACCTCTTAAACTTGTTTTACATTACTCTCTTATTATTTGTACAACGGTAGATAACCACGGAGGGGGGCGCACCGCCGCTAGGTTTAAACATAAAATACTTAAGTTTTACACTTTTAAGGGTTAACTAATTCAAAATAACACCGATCTCGTGCACTTCGACACTGTTCCCAAAATCTAAAACGACTGACGTTATTGCAAATGCAATATTAAGTATTTAAAAACAATTTGCGCGTAATGACGGTTAAAAGTCAATCAAAATATACAACAAAAATAGTTTACTAATAACGTTACTGACGAAACAGTCAAATTATTTTCAAACATCAATATCGGTCCGTAATTCCTCACCCCTCCTCAGCCTCATACTCCCTCCTCCTCCTCCTCCTCCTCCTACGACCTCCATTATCAGACCACCTCTTAAACTCTATTTTTTTACATCACTCTCTTATTATTGTTACAATGGTAGATAACCACGGAGGGGGAGGGGGGAGCGCAGCCACTACATTTAAACGTAAAATACACAACTTTTAAAATTTTAAGGGTTAACTAATTCAAAGTAATAGAACATTCCAAAGTGTTGCAAATCCAAAAAAACGTGTGCGGCTGGACGTCATTGTTATCTAGAAAACGTGGCGTTATAGTCGTCATTGTTCTCTAGAATACGTGTCGTTATAGTCGCCATTGTTCTCCAAACAATAGCGACTATAAATGGATACCCCCATTACTACTGGTGCATATAGTTTGGGAACAATTAAAACAGTTAAAGGGGTGGTGGGGATGCGAATAAAAAGATACACACTACACCTTGTTAATGAGTCAATGTGATGTCAAAATAAAAACAGAAATACGTTAGTTAGTAAGAAATGTTCAGTTGAATATTTTAAGCATAATTGGATTGGAAATTCAATTGTGCGAAAAAAACTCTCATAGTAAAGCAATGGGAAATTGAAAATATCGCCTCAAGAACCGTGGACCGATTTTAACCAAATTTGGTAGGGCTTCTTATTGTGGTTATGGCCAGGGTCGAAATAAGGCCCTTTTACATGCACAATGCGGATAAAGAAAATGGCTGGTGCAGGTAAATTTGTAATACTGGGTGCACAGGGCGCATGCGCATTTCTGACTGATAAGCTATACGGTTAACCCTCTCCGGCAAATCCCTGTGTGTGTGTGAGTGTGTGTGTGTGTGTGTGTGTGTGTGTGTGTGTGTGTGTGTGTGTGTGTGTGTGTGTGTGTGTGTGAGTGTGTGTGTGTGTGTGTGTGTGTGTGTGTGTGTGTGTGTGTGTGTGTGCATTAGAGGTATGCCGGCGAACTTTATTTACTTGCCCATTAAACTGCTCCTGAACGCTTGACAAGTTCATGTTCATGGATTTGGCAGGACGTGGATGTATATTCAAACATGGCTAGTGGGGGGTTGGTTAGCAGTAAAAAATAAGCAGTATAGCTTGCGTGTATGGTATATCCTATTCAATGCAGTTGGTTGTGGTGGGGAACGGGTTGGGCTTGCGCTATTAATAGAATGGAAATCTTGTATTAGTCAAGTATATGACTATTTGGGTGGATGTGGATGGGTGTGGGGTGGGGTGGAGGTGGGGGCGCGTGTGTATGGGGATGTGGGGTGTGGGGTGTGGGTGTGAGGGGCTGGGGCGGGGTGGGGTGCGTGGTGGTGCTGGAGGCTAAACATAGTTTGTCTTTGGCACACTATATTGTTGTTCTCCAATAAATGAACAGCGCAGTCAGAAGAATATGAAATATTAGTAGACTACTATATCACAGAAATATAGGACAGGGTTTTATGAGAGACAACAGTGTATCTTTTTGCCACAATATGTTCAGCAATGTCTGCTGTATTTAATAACGTTTAACAACGCCAGGCGGTCTTGCTAAACCTCTCTATATACAATCACTATAATGGTTAGAAATGTAGGTCCTCGCCCCCAATCAATAAAGTTCGCCGGCGTACCTCTAATGCACACACACACACACACGCGCGCGCGCACACACGCGCAGACACACGCGCAGACACACGCGCACACACGCGCACACACCCGCACACACGCGCACACACGCGCACACACGCACGCACGCACACGCGCGCGCACACACATACGCGCGCACACACGCGCGCACGCAGACACACATACATACAGGTGCGTGTGCGCATGCGCAGAGCCACGCATGCACACGCGCGCGCATTAGTTTCAAATTAGTTTCGAAATATTCAACAGTATATTTATTAACTCGTAACATATTTTGCTGGTTCGGTTTTTCAGGTTCCATGGGTTAAAGTGGACAACCCAATAATATATATCCTAACAACACACCTGTGCATTGAAACGTTGGTTCATACGAGCAAGATGAGGTCCTTAGGGAACAGTCCATGATAGAAGCCTCTGATCCAAGACACGAAACGCGAATTAAAATATTGTGTCTTGCGCGCGACCGAGAATAAGTTCCCACAGACCTAAAATGCAATTAAGGTATTATTATTATTATTATTATTATTATTATTATTATTATTATTATTATTATTATTATTATTAGTGCTGCATCAGCTACTATTCAGCGTTGCGACCGCCGCTGTTGCTGCTGATGCTGCTGCTGTTGTTGTTATTGTTTCGGCTGTTGCTGTGCTGCTGCTGCTGCTGTCGTCGACGTCGTCGTCGTCGTCGTCGTCGTCGTCGTCGTCGTCGTCGTCGTCGTCGTCGTTGTTGCAGCTGCGGATACTGCTATTACTACCAATACAAGTAATACTAGAAGTACTATAGTAGTAGTAGTAGTAGTACTACTACTACTACTACTACTACTACTACTACTACTACTACTACTACTACTACTACTACTACTACTACTACTACTACTACTACTACTACTACTACTACTACTACTACTACTAATAGTACAACTCGTATTCCAACCACAACTGAATCCAGTACATTGTCAGAGTGTTAATGACATAAGTAATACAACGATAGCCAGTGCCGCGATAGGGCCGGTGAGGTTCATGGCATACAGAAGGAATAGCGTAGAGCGTAGTAGAAAATTTCCATAAAAATGCTTTTGGTGTTAATTGTTGCAGAAACGTATCCGGAATCACATACTAAAATCCTCATTGATCCCCTTTGGGGAAAACTTTTTACAAGGATTAAAAAATGGACCTTTTTCGAACAATTAAATTGGGAGTTGTGTTAAGGAAATCAATTTTCTCAATGATGTTAATGAACCTTTCTGGTTTTAGCTATGCCACGCCCATCTCTAGCTAAGCTCCACCCACGCCTCGCCCGTGTGGGGATCGATCGATCTCTGAACACACTAACTATCAATTTCCAAAAAACTACTCAGGTAAGCTGTTGCATATTTTGAAACTAATTTGACTTGGTGCTGTTACTGCCTAAGGCAGCAACAACGTCCAGTCAAATTAGTTTCAAAATATTCTAAGCATGTTTATTAAATAGCAAAGAATTACAAAGACATACAACGTGTCGGAGTATTTGAGATTTGATGACGGTCTCTATGGAATGATTGTGACGTAATCTTACACGCTCTGAGCTGATTATGACGTAATACGAGGTCATATGATGGATGCATACTCTGGAAAGGGTAATTAAGGTGATAATAAGTGAGGTTGCTTCTTATATTACTAAAATACTGAACAATATTATGTAGATCGTTTTCGAATTGAAATGTATGTGAAATTCGCGACAAGTGTTCAGCAACAATGGGTGTACAGTATGCATGCTTGTGCAGCGGTTCACAATGTCATGTCGTCACTGACGAGCAAGCATAGCTGGTTAACAGCACGTGGAATTTGGCATGGCGATGTGTGAACATGATTGCAGAGAGGAGAACATTTTTGGAATGCTCCACGTGAACACGCCATTTGCTCGTGGAGGTCCACAACTTCGGTCTCGTGCTAGTGCATTGACAGCGAGTGGTGGTAAAGGTAATGAACTGCGATGAAAGTGAGCGCCTTGTCATTGCGATACAGTGCTGTATGGACAATCAACCTGTGAACGATGCAGCCGTCAAGAGAAGTCAGATGGTAAGCGCGTTGAATGATTTGAAGCCGGAAATAAAACTAGAAAATAATGTGCTTCAATCAGTTTCGTGCATGTGCTGTACTGCATTAACACACATAGAAGATGCGGATATTATATGATGCTTTGCATAGGAGATGACAGCAATTCACCTTTCTAGAGTATCCATCTATCATCTTACGTCATATCGCGTCATAATCATCTAAGCGGCGTGTAGGATGATGTCATAATCAGTACGTAATAAATGATTCTATTTGGCTCGTCTTTAACTCTCAGTAGGCTGACACGTTGCACGACTTGTATTTCTCTACTATTTATTAAACATGCTGCTGCCATAGGCAGCAACGGCTCTCAGTCAAATTAGTTCCAAAATATTCAATAGCTTACCTGTATAGTTCTTTTGGAAATTGATAGTCAGGGAGTTCAGAAATCGATCGATCCCAGCACGAGCGTGGTGTGGGGGGGGGGAGCTTAGTTTCAGATGGGCGGGACATAGCTAAAAGTAGAAAGGTCCATTCCAACTTCTTTATTCAAATATCATTTTATGAGAAGGATAGAAAAACCTGAACTAGCTAGGGGAATCAAAATTGAGTTGGTGAATCTGATTTTGAAAGAAGGAACTCCCAATTTGCAGCAGGTGATGCCTGTAATCGATGGTGGATGGCTGCTGTAAAAGAATACACCGTACTTACAGGTCGCGGAACACTGCAGCCACTTTCTCAGAAATAAATATGGTATGTGCCGAATGGTGTTTGATGTGTACGAGGAGACATCACCTAAAGACAACGAAGACAAACGGCGTCAATCTGGAAAAGACACAGCCGGTGTTTTGATAGCAGATACGACTACGGTTTGAAAAGATTAGGAGGCATTTCTGTCCAATGAACGAAACAAAACACAATTTATTGCTCTCCTTGCAAAGCACCGTCAATTCCCTGGTCATAGTGTGAACATAAGCAATGGAGGTGCGGACCAACTAATAGTGTCAACGTCGTTGGAATTTGCCTGTAATGGAAAGTCCGTTGCAGAAGATACTGCAATATTCATTACGCTGTGGTATCACTGGGGCGTATCACTGGGGCAGTCGCTCAAAGGCAGGACCAATGTTCAGTATGAATGCCGCGTATGGCAGAGTGTATACACATCAGGAAGCATGTTTTATTCATACATGCTTGGAGTCGTTGTGATACTACGTCAGCTAAATATCGTCATGGAAAGATCTACCAATTGAAGCAGGTGAAAAAGTCCGCAGACATACAAATGTTGTCCCCCAAGGTCAGCATCCGAGACAATACATCAGAAGAAGTTGGTGATGCTCGAATTTGAGGTTTCTGCTTGCTCTATGGAGGCAGTAAGAAAGACAGTCTCACTACGCTGAGGTTTGCCAGATATCTGTCGATGATGGCCAAGAATAACAGAGCGGATCTACAACTACCTCCTACCGAGTGTGCGGCCTACTACCAGAGCCCACGCGTCCACCTTCGAAGGCACGTAAAAATATTGTGAGTGGGGTTGGAAGGAGACTGATGGATCCCTTCACCAAATCCTGGCTGATCTAGATACTGCACCACATAATGTCCTCAGATTTATACGATGCAACTGCAAACACATAGGAAAGGACCCGTGTGCCTCAAATCAATGTTCTTGCCGCAGGAAATCTAATACAATGTGATGTGAATCCTGCAATAACATTGTATAGCCATTGATGACGAATCAGAGGCTCTCACCATATAAACAGAGCATAAAGGCCAAGAAAAGATTTCAAATCATTAGTACTTTTTGAAAATTATTATATGTACGGAGTCGTTGTTGAAATCTCTGATGAGGCGAAATGGAGTGAATTTTGCATACCTGTAAACCATCTGCTCTACTTACATTGTTGCCCTCGTTTCCTTAAGGGAAAGATGGTATTGCGAACGGGTCTTCCTGTGTGGTGTATGTGCGTGCGCGTGTTCGTGCGTGCGTGCGTGCGTGCGTGCGTGCGTGCGTGCGTGCGTGCGTGCGTGCGTGCGTGCGTGCGTGCGTGCATGCGTGCGCGGGTGCGTGTGTGCGTGCGTACGCACGTTATGTGTTATCAGCTGGATTAAAAGCGTAGGAAATGGTATTTCTGTACCGCTACTCATGATTTATTTGATCGAACAATGTTGCCATTTCAAACCGCTGTAAAAACTTTCCCCAAAGGGGATCACTGGGGAATTTTGATCCGCGTTAAAGCCAAATATTGGCTGATGCTACTGTACTAGAACGGATGCAACCCAAAGATAGTGTCGCCCAAATTCGTCATTGTGCCAAGTTATCCAACACATGAAAACTTGTCCGCTGATCCAAGATGTATTGCCACGGTGCGGCGTCCAGGGAAATCGTGCCTGGATTACTGACGCTATATGGTCTTGTTGCTGGCGCCTCGATCCTTGGTAAGGACAACAAAGTGGATGTGGTTAGCACAGCAATGGACCTTTAGAATTTATCCATCCACCATGTAACGTCATAATCAACCACATGACGTGTATGGTGACGTCATAATCAATGACGTCATGAATGACGTAGATAAGTAGACCACGAAAGCTTAGTTGCCTACGGACTATGCGTTGCTGTACGAATTGTATCTCTTTACTATTTAACACACATGCTGTTGAAAATTTTGAAACTGATCTGACTGGGTTGAGAACAGCACCCAGTCAAATTAGTTTCAGAATATTCAACAGTTTACCTGTATAGTTTTCTGGAAATGTATAGTCATGGATCGATGATCCCAGATGTTGGTGGAGCTTAGCTAGTGATGGGCGGGCCATAGCTATAACTGGAACTGTCCATTGATGTCAGCGCGATACCGGTGCATTAATGAAATAAGTAAACACTACAACAGCCAGAGCCGCAACGTAGCTTTGGTGTGGTGATCAAGGGAAAGCGTGCCCAGGTTACTGATGCTATACGGTGTTACAGTGGGCGCTTCGATTATCGCTTTCAACATGGTGATCAACAACTTGAACAGATGTGTAGATTCTACTTAACTGCTTGATGTTCAGTGAATATGGTGTTTCTTATGTAGTCAAACAGCATAAAGTACGCGTTTTGTTCGACAAGTTGACATTCTTGTTCTATGTTGGTGCAAGACACCGTAATAGGCGTATATTTGTCATCCCTTGCGTAATTGTGATAACATAATTTGTGGTGGTGTTTTCTTTGCAGCGATCAGTTCTTGGGGGTTGGTGCAGTCTGCCCTGCTCGGATAACTAGAGCAACTTGTCATGCACGTGTGTGCACGTTCTCCATTCTCTTACCAAAGATAGCATTATAGACCAGCTTGTAATGCTGCTCCACAAAGTCACTTCCGGCCCGTTTGTTGATCTCAGTGCCCAATCCACAGTGCATACCTCTATGTACTTTCATGAAACCCATCCGCAGATTAATGTAGCTTGAGTTTGTGATAGCGGCGCACATAACGTTCTTGGTCAGTCAGGGTTGGTTTTTATGCCCCAATAGACTGTCTAAGCCCACATTGGTAGGTTGTTAGCCACTCTGCCTTAACTGCGTTAACCTTAGTTCATCCTGATGGCACTGTGTCCCTGTTCTGTATATCGTCCAGCTCCATCATGCCATGCTCTAGGATATAGCTGTTCGCAGCACCACCAGGATGCATTGTAATATCAGCACACGGCAACACATGTCTCTAAGCCCATCTATAGAGATGATTAGCACCAAAGTACATGGCATGGCCTGTCAACTGTTGTAGACAATAGCTAGTGGTATGCCGTTTGTTGGTCTTAGAATGACATACTACACCCATCCCTCTTTTCCACGAACAGATACATGTACATATTCCGTAAGCCGCACCATTTCAACGCCAGTCTTCTTGATCAATACCTCCCAGCCCAGCTCTGGGCTCGTGTGCATCCAGATGCCGCTGTTTGAGGTAAGTTATGTGGAAGTTCTCGAAAACGTCTGCAATACGCATGTTGACTATTGTTATATAGATGCCACAGGTTAGCAGATGAAGTATTCACTGACATCATGTGCGTGGCTGTGGTCATCATCAGATGATCAGAGATGCAACCGCTTATTGTATAAGGTTTCCTGTGATGGCAGACAGGTTTCATTGAACCTCTCCCATCCATCCATGCAGTCAAATGGCTAAGCCCATACTATCGGGTGAGCACGAAGGCTAACTTTATTTCGCTCGAATTGCCTACCAGCTTGTCAACTGGAGCCAAAAGGAATTGTGCAGAATCATGGAATCTGAGGCTGCTGAGTGTCATGGAAATACGCGTCTTGAGTTGTGCTTCCAGTTGGCAATTTGATCCTGGTTGAGAGGACTTTAAAGTTAGCATAGATACTCCTAAGTTGATGGTGATGCTTGATGAACTGTAGTGTCTTCTTGTCATCTGCCGGCATCCTTATACGAATTAACCAACCATTGGTAATTAGCACTCTGGTTCTATAAGAGAAATAGTTCCTGCTGCGAAAAACAGTAGAAATAACGTTCAGAGAAGGTCTTCCTTTCAGTGTGTATGTTTCATCACGTTGTTAGGAGGTGTAGTTAATTAGTCCTCTGGATGTCTAGATTAGCCTATTCCAGTAGGAGTTGGTAGACCCACTTGTCATATCCGAAGACATTAATTGCCAGGCGAGTCCGCTGGTCAACGTGCGCTACATGGCTATGCGCCGTAGGGCACACAACACCCACAAAAGCACATGTCTTTCAGTAGGAGTGATATTTAGATGGGAAGCTGGAAATTTTAACATTCTGATAGATCTGAGCAAACAATGATCATCTCTGTTTCTAACACTGATCACAGCACGTCTGCCATTTGTCGAAGTAGGAAGGCCCATGTAGGAGTCACCACACAGATATTAGAATCTGGCAATGGTGAGGTAAATTGCAACAACCCAATAGATTGAACTGCTCGAGCGCTCATGAGTGTAGTTACCGAGACCATGCATCGCTTTGCGATGACATTCTTCAAAGCTGATTTGCCATTGTTAGTTTTTATCAGTACATGAGGTTGAGATCAAACCATGGGTATGTAGTGATTTCAGTGACACCGTTCTACTCGCTGCCGTCGCTTTGAGAGCAATGCAAACGTTCACCTATTTCAAGTCGACAGTCTCCTCTAAAAGCTTTCTCTCGACCATAATTTGCTTGTCTGCTATAAACGCTCTAGGTTCTCTTCCCCATGCCCAAGGATAACCCACTCACACAACACACTGCCAGTTGCTAGCTTCTTGCATGCTGCTGGGTTTGGTTTCTGAGGTATCGTATTGAATTCCTATGCATTGTTGGAGTGGGTATCTTATTTGGACTGGTGTTTCTCAGCTCTCATAGGGAAAGGCAGAGTAGGACCAACTGGCCTCTGAAAGACAGCTGATGTGAGATTGTTCCGAAGAACTGTTGTGGATTTCTAAGGTTTTATAAGGAGAAACTCTGGTTGACGAGCTCAAAATCCCTGTGCGAATATTGTTGGGCTGATCTACCTTTGCCACAATAGTCTCATCAATTTCTTGACAGCGACTTTCGAATATACTACAGGAGTCGATTGATATTACGTGATGTCAAGAGATCTGATTCAGTCAATATTCTGGGCCCAGTATTTTGGTGGATATTCCCATTGTATTTTGGTCTGTAACTGGGAATGTGAATCCTCTCGATCAGTTCTTCCTCAGGCGTTCTAGTCTGGTCTACTCAGTCTACCAGACACGTCTCAAACCCTGTTAGCAGACACCATAATCCATGTCATAAGGCGGGTTTGACCTATCTACAATCTCGAGTGTGAAGATTGGGATGGGTGGGGACCCCTGCCGTTACTGAGCGTCACTATAGATCGTTGGCCAGGTTGGAATGAGTTTTACAATTTGTGAACTGTGCCCAGAGCTAGGACTGTTATCGATGGTGGGTTATTTTAGATTTTTCTTATCCTCAGTTGGTCTCTTAATAGACGTTCAAACGAGGTGTTCTCTTATTTATAACCAGTTTACTGGGTGGGTCTAGTTCGATAGATACGGATGGCGAAGTTGCCCACTACCATTGGATATGCTAGGTGTCTAGGTGAGACGAGACCAGTAGTGTAGCAGAGAGGTGTAAAATAAATAAAATCACTAGTAATGATGAAAGTTTCGATATTCACTAAGACAAGTCTGAAGGCGTGCTCCAGTTTTGGGACTTCCCTTGGGCCCTGGATATTTTTCATTCCCATACTATATATACTCTGCCATAGAATGGAGTACCATCAAACGAGAGTTGACATAAGTGTAAAGTATACCAGTCAAAATAGATATGAATATTGAGATAATTGAAATAGTAACCAATCCGAAACCTTTAATGACCACATTTGGTAAAGAAAATAGAAAACATTTGCTTATTGAATGTTATTTTCATGCCAAACGAAAAGATTTATCACTGACATGACTGGCTCGCCTGCTCATCAACCCGCCCCCCCCCCCCCGACTCAACCGTCCACCAGTCATCCCGTGCAATAGCCAGAAGCCAACCCGCCTAATAGCTAGCCAAATCATCCAATAACCAGCACATCCAATAGGCAGCCAGCCAGCAAGCCAGCCAGCCTACTTGCCAGCCAGACAGCCCGCTACACATGGATGAGGCAATCGATTGATTGTTTAATTAATTGCTGGGTGAATGGGTTGATTTGCAGGTTAATTGGGAGATTGATGGATCAATGGATCCGTCGTTTAGTATCACCCCATATAACACACTCGCAGCCCTCAAGATTTCGAATATTTGCGAGACCCATTTTTGGGTCGAGTGTTTTCAGGTCTGCATACCCGATTGTTCGGTTGCGCAAAATCAGTTTGCGTAACCAATTGGTTACGCAAATTGGTTACGACATTTGTTATCCAAACCTGCTTTATCTGAACATATTGCATCTGTATATTAAGTTAATAATGAATGTAAAGTGCATGTTGCTGAATTATCATTAGCATATTGATTACAGCATGGACTTATCCACCAATTACCTAATTTACAGATAAAATATGTTTAGTTACTCAACTATTGACCTCATAATCAATTACATCACATATAGGTTGATGTCACCAGTCACTATTATAATTGACAGACAATACTAACTCTCATAGTAGTCTCAGTATGTATTAATTGTATGTCTTTGCAATTTAATAAACATTCTGTTGATTATTTTGAGGGGAAGTGTGTTTCAAAGTATTCACCAAGATAGCTATATAGTTGGCATGTAATTGAGATTCCGGGACAAAGCTTGGAGCATAGCTTAGCTAGAGATGGGTGGGGAATAACTAAAAGTGGATTCATCTATTGTGATATAAGTAGTGTAATATTTCTCAAGTAAATTTGTCAAAAAGCAGATTGAGTTTTTGTTTTATGTCCATTCATTCGTTCCATTTCCAGACCAAGATGAATATTTTGGAAAATTTATCCCTGAAATTACAAGCCTGATAACTGAGCCAGTCATTCAGTGTTAGGTCTCCAAAATCAATACTCCTTTGGTCTGCAAATGTACATTTTCTCTGCCAAAATATCAGTATTTATATGACAACACTCATTGGTAACATCTTTCCAGCTTGCAACAATTTCAGGGTTCATACACATTGGGAACAATAAAATTCCATACTTTTTCCAAACATATCTTTCAAAACTCCAGACCCACTATAATAATTAGTGACTAATGACACAATATTTATAAATATCTTAACACCCTCCTCCCACCCCACCCACAAACCCCACTACAAAATCAAAAAATGGAATATCTTACCTTGTTGTGGCTTACCTAGATGAGCAACCCTCTCCAGCCCACCCAGTCATATCATTTTCAAAATATTTAAAAGAATATCCTTTAATTTGTAAAGAATTCCACCTGTATCAAAGAACTACCGTCTTAATTGCCCCAAAAACAACAGGGTTGAAATGTTTGCAAGATTGTACTTGTGACGGGTAGATTTTTTCTGTAACTGTTACCAAATATTTGTATTTATACAAGCAGCGTACATTTCTAATATAAAACAATAACCCGCAAGTCCACCACAATAAACAGCGTAACCAGCTCTAAGGCATTTAGTAGATAGCTTGAGCCTTCTTAACTTGTACGCTTTAAACTGACAATTTAGTGCAAATGCGATTTACTTGAAAATAAGAGTTACTACGCACCGGTTTATCTGACATAATTATAGTCCTGTTTTCTTGGTCGCTCCAAAGCAATGAACCACTTAAATATCGGGTGGGATTACTATCAGAACCTTCCAATAATAATATATTGTGGGCATATAACCTGTCAAAGTGGGCGCTAACCTATTGCTTTACTGCATTTAAAAGTGGCACAATGACTAGATTTTTCGTTCTCCATTAGCCATCAATATTAATTGCGAGAGACGCACAGAGATTGGTCGAAATAAATCATGTGATTAATTCGTTATGAATGACAACGAGGCATGTGATCAAAATTTTACTACGATAGTAATTTTCATTCATGCGTATTGAAATCCGATATCCCGCGAGCCAATCAGAAACTACGAGTGCACATTATCGATTGTTATTAACTACGACTGTGCAGTCACGCGAGACATTTCTCATTACCTGTGTATTAGCAGACCCCCTTCTAGGCTGATTCGTGACAATTTGTATTGTTGAAATTAGTAACCGGGATCTTGGCGTTCTGTAAGAATTGAATGTTTACGTTTTTGGAAGCGTTTATTTACGAGAATCCAGTTGGATTCCGATATTTTTCGATTTCTGGAATATTACGAGAATCCCGTCGAATTTCAAGGCCTGAATTATTGTGTGTCATGGACAAATACACACTGACACAGTAGCTAGGCTTTCTGAGTGTAACAGTTTAATTTAACAGATACATTCTTAAGCAGCTGTCTCTACAAGCCAACTGAAACTCAAGGAGAATATACCGTGAGACTCACTCACCAATGCATGTCTTCCTATGTTATATCAGGATCTAATCACGTATATAAAATAATACATCAGGAACATGCCAGCCGACGGTTGCACGTACTTGCATGCAATGGTTTATAATTGAACAGTCCGTTAATGATGCAGAACGTGTAGTGAGACTAGTTCCGGCCTATGTAGTAATGCTAGCGGAAATACAACGGAGGCTTGTTTCCGACACATGCGCGCTATCGCTTTATAGAATTTGACAGACAGATGTTATCGATGTTTGAAAATGCCAAATTCCGTTGTAAATGGCATGCTTCCTATGAAAAAGTGGTTGAAACTTTTCTGTTTTCCACGATCAGAGATAACTACTGTTCTGGGCTTTGTCACTTACGCGACCATTTTTTCGTTCGCGGTAATTTTACTTCACGTAAATGATCCTTCGTGCCAAATTTTGAGGGCTGCACTCACCTGTAACCTAATGTTCGGCATGCAACGTGTAAATTACGCCTCCACGCTTGTGCACACATCCAACGCCACTTGCCATTAAAATATACTTGAAGCTTGCTATTATCGTGTTTCACTCCTTCAGGATCTGTTTGAATAATAGATAGATTTACTGCTGCTGCTGCCCCTGCTACTACTGCTACTGTTACTACTAATACTACTACTACTACTACTACTACTACTAATACTGCTGCTGCTGCTGCTGCTGCTGCTGCTGCAGCTACCACTACTACTACTACTACTACTACTACTACTACTACTACTACTACTACTACTTCTACTACTGCTGCTGCTGCTGCTGCTGCTGCTGCTGCTGCAGCTACCACTACTACTACTACTACTACTACTACTACTACTACTACTACTACTACTACTACTACTACTACTTCTACTACTACTACTACTACTACTACTACCACTACTACTACTACTACTACTACTACTACTACTACTACTACTTCTACTACGCCTACTACCATAAACACTGCCACAAACCATCCAATTCGGCCATTGCATGGCTAATCAAGGTATATTACTGCATCTTGCGATGCTTCCATCACATAATGGATAGCCTGTGCATACCCGCTATGCCATGCATAGGGATGTATGACTCACTGGCTATCCTCAATCTAGCATAGGGTATATCAACTATTATGACCATGATACATCACTATGCATTTCAGCTATGCGCCCTGAGTGCCGAATTCGCTTCAGCACACAATTCACCAGTTGGTCGACATTAAATATGCTAAAAACGTAGCTGTAAGTTCGGCCGAAAACAATCACCTATGCAAATTAGAAGATGCTATTACAGCGGTTATTGAAATCATTAAGTCAGTCGACACAAAATCAAATGTCAAAAAGGCCTCAGGAACCTCCACCACACAGATTTCCTAACACTATTCAGCCAACCACACTGTCCCAGCAGAACACATTCCTTAGATCGCCAATAGAGGTTTACCCCCTATGAAACATACCCACTCCACCTTTGCCCTTAAAACCACCCACCCAACCTCTTAACACAGTTCGTGTACGCCTTTGTACCGGTACAAAAAAAAGACAAACGGTATATTTTTCAGAAGATTATTAATGCTAGCTCATTCTATGCATATTCCCTGTCCAATTAATAAATTGAAAACGAATAAATTGTGTGCGTTCACGTGTGCATGGGCATGCACATGTGTGCGTGCGTGCGTTCGTTCGTGCGTGCGTGCGTGCGTGCGTGCGTGCGTGCGTGCGTGCGTGCGTGCGTGCACATGCATGTGTGTGTGTGCGCGTGGGCACGCGTGCGTGCGTGCGTGCGTGCGTGTGTGTGTGTGTGTGCGTGAGTGTGTGCGCGCGCATGCATGTGTATGCCTGCATGATTTATTTTCGAACCATTGCCCCATCTGATGTCAAGACTTGACCACCGATATGGTGTTTTGTGCTGGCACGGCACATGAAAAGTGTGAAAACTAAATCAAAGTCGTGATTCAGTCAAGTAACGGATTAGCTCGACTTGAAAGCTCAGACACATGACTGTGAGTCACACCGTGCCAGAAAATTTGATTTATATGTCACGCTAGTTAGGACTTATAAATCAGGCCTTGGATAAACAAAATGTATCTGCACAGGAATGCCAGACACTAAGAATTTACCAACAATAATAAGATTTTTATAGACCCAACAGATAAGGGCTCACCTACAGTAATAATGACAAAAAGATAGTTGCATACAGGCTCTGAGACAGCTGAATAACTTTTAACACGAACACGTTTGGATGAATCTATTAGCTAAAAACTATCCCATATTTGATGAAATTCTCGAGACATTATTCAAATAGGGTAAGATTATTCAAGACAATTTAAGTACGTGACTGCCAAACACGATTCGAGGCCATGTACATTCTATTTACTGCCTAACATTCATAAACCAGATCCTATGACACCTCCGGATAGCCCTTTTATTTCAGACTGTGGCTTTGAAGCATACAGAAGCAGCGAGTTTATCGATTATCATTCACAGCCTATTGCTAATAGACACTCAAGCTTGCTAAAAACACTGACACTGAGCCAAATTAAAGTCCAGCATACTACATTCCCATAATAACTCTAGTGAGATATAATTATTGCCAGTATATTAATAGGAGCCGCACATGTATACTTCCACAGATGGTGTAATTTGATACTTGGCTGCTGAGAGTAGAGGTAACCCTCGATGTCAGGTGAATAAGAGGCAGAGATGGATAACATCTGCGATATATATATATATATATATATATATATATATATATATATATATATATATATATATATATATATATATATATATATATATATATATATATATATATATATATATATATATATATAGAGAGAGAGAGAGAGAGAGAGAGAGAGAGAGAGAGAGAGAGAGAGAGAGAGAGAGAGGGGATGCGTTTATTATGTTAACTAGCCGAGTTATTGAAAATATTTGCTCAGGAGACCGGAGATTAGGGCAGGTGTTCCTAGGAGTTTTTGCTAAAGACTGCAGAACTAAACGTATCAGAAGATCCGCATACATCATGTGTGAATATCTTTTGTGCGGTTCAGATCGCCTCCTTTCTACTCACGAGAACGGTCGTATTCTAATTGGTCAATATAAGATTACTTTCCCACGTTAACAACCAATGAAAATGCATCGCATTATTAACTGTATTAATATTGCTAATAGTGTATGGAAAAGAAGTTATTGGTTTTATTGGCGTCTATCGAGTCCCTGATTCCAGGTCCCATTCACACCATGTCTAGGCGGGTTTTATTTCAGGCTATTATTGGTAACTTCCCCAATTTGTACACTGGTACTCCTGGGTGAGAGAGGCAACGAGGAGTGAAAAAGATTGCCTATGTTTTCAGCGATCGTCAGTTGGCCGAAAGAGACGCGATTCTCGGGTCGCCAGTTTTACAACTCTGCTCGTTACCGCCTAAGCTACCACCTCATCCATAATATTGCACGGGCCTTTGTTTATATTTAAAAGATTAACTTCAAATAATGCAGAGCGAAACTTACAAATTGCTGCAGTCATGCTGTGGATCTGACCTTGTGGAAAAAGTTGGTAAGTTACGTTGTACGATATAGTTGGAACACCTCCATTGTCTGTATTTGGTTTAACGGCGAAGATGAATTGCCCATCTTGATTACTCTGTAGAATAAGCAGCGGCGCAGCAGGGGGACCTTGAAAATAATTTACAATTATTTCTGAGAATGAGCTTCAGAAATACCGGATGCACACATATAGGCTATTAGGGGATGAGGTTAAAAAAGTGTATCTCCTATCGGAGAGATATGTTTTAGTTGCTTTTTGTAACCAAAATAAGCCGGTCTGTAGCAATTAGAGAACAAACTTGCTTGTTTTTTGTGTATTTAGGAATGTAGAGATCCGATCTGTCACTCAAGGATATGACGTCATAATCAATTACTCAACATATAGGTTGACGTCCCAATCATTATGCATAATTTATGACGTATCTAGTTCCGTCATGAACATTAAAACGTCCGTCAAGTGTACGAATTGTATGCCATTGATGGATTTACTATTTAATAAACACTCCGTGAATATTTTGAAACTAATGTGAGTGGACTCTGTTGCTGCAGTCAAATTAGTTTCACAATATTCAACACCTTTCCTGTATAGTTACCTTGAAAATGGGATTATGGGAAGTGCGGGTTCAAAGTATAGAAATCGATTCCAACATATGTAGAAAGTAGGCTGGGCTTAGCTAGACATGGGCGGGCCGTGGCTTAGAGTGATGAGGTTGTTAAGTGATGACGTACTTCCGTGTATGTTGGCTAATTCGTTATCTGTTGAAATGGCAATGCCTTGGTTTTAATACACAAAAAAGGAAAGCTATTGAATAGTATGAAACTAATTTGACATAGGCAGTAATAGTTCACAGTCAAATTAGTTTCAAAATATTCAAATGAATACTAATGTTTTATTTTCTGCTCTGTAAAGGTTAAATTGCTAAGCGATTGTTAATTAATTACAAAAAATCAATGTCCTTAGTCAACAACAGATGACGACGCAATAAACAAATTATGAGGTAATGGGCTTGTTATATATGACGTAACTACACAATCCGGAAGTGTGTATTTTGCTTTACTACATCATAGGTACATGTCTATGACGTCAACATTGTTTTGTGTATTTAACAATCGAGAAAACCGGACCGGAAATACGTCATCATTTAACAAGCGCATAAAACCAAAGATGCTACACTTCCGGGGCCATTACAGGTGTTTGCCGTCATCTTGATTGCTTTTTATAGCCAGAAGACCGATGATGATCTGGTAATGTCTAGTGCATACCATTTCGTGAAATGGATTGATCCGATCTGTCACTATATGACGGAGGCCGACGTCACAATCAAAATGCGTAATGAATGCCGTATCTAGCTAGGTCATGAATATTAAAAAGTTCGTCAGGTTTACGAATTATATGCCTTCGATTGATTTACTGTTTAATAAACATTTTGTTGAATATTTTAAACTTAATTTGACTGGACGTTGTTGCTGCCATAAGCAGCAACAGCACCCAGCCAAATACGTTTCTAAATATTCAGCAGGTTACCCGTATCGTTACCTTGAAATATGGATTCTGAGAATTCACAGTTCAAAGTATATAAATCGATCCCAGCACGTGGGAAATGCTAAATTAGGAATGGGAGGGGCATAACAGGAAATGAATACTTCTATTGTTTCTGTGGTACGCACAAAGTCAAACAGTATTTCGAGCAATTCATCCCCTTTCCAGAATATCCATCTATTATCTGACAGCTAAGCGACGTGTAGGATGACGTCATAATCATTACGTCATAAATGATTCTATTTGGCCCGTCTTTAGTTCTTAATAGTCTGACACGTTGTACGAATAGTATGTCTCTACTGTTTAATAAACATGCTGTTGAATATTTTGAGGGCAGCAACAGCGCCCAGTCAAATTAGTTCCAAAATATTCAATAGCTTACCTGTATAGTTTTCTGGAAATTGATAGTCAAGGAGTTCAGAGATCGATCGATCCCAACACGAGCAAGGTGTGGGTGGAGCTTAGCTAGAGATGAGCGGGGCATAGTTAAAAATGGAAAGGTGCATTGCTTCTGTGACATGTACATGGCCAACATTTTCTAGCAGGAATCTGTAAGATTGCCAACAATTACTGGCTGAAACAAGTCTTCGGCGACAAAGAGAAGGTTATCTCCCTTTCATTTAGCTAGACAAGCTATACGCTCTGATAACTATCATCAACTGTCAAGTCCTATCATTAGCAAGGAGACTTAGAAATGATCACAATCGATTTAGCCAACAGGTGAACAAACTGTTCCACTTAGTGTCTCTCTACACGTCTTGCTGTGGGGAAGCAGAACAGAGCGAAGAGCACATACTCTAGGATTGCCGTGACTATCGACTATATTGCTACCACCATAGAATTATAAATTTTATATACATGCATTTTATTGTACTGATAATATTCTACAGCCACAATCATTATGTACATTTTACCCAAATACACCCTTGATGGGCCTGAGTGTAATAATGTGAACTTGAACTTGATAGTTGAGAGGAGAGACTTGGTCAACGCTAACACCCCTTCAGGAGGAGCAATACGGGTTGGGGATGATCTACACAAGAGGACCGACTTTGGGAGAGAGTCGTAACTAAGTTGGAGACGACTTGTGACCCAATCCCTACTGTCTTTTGAACAATAAAAATGTGTACAATTTTAAAAAAACGACCAACTTCATCTTGAAATTTGCTCATTGTGTACTAGCCATATCTTTACAAGCTTACCATTGTTAAGATTATTTTGGTTCCATGGTACCAGGTCTGTTCAGTTTCATGTATTACGTCCCGACCGTTCATGGGCTTACGGGGCTAGAAGACGGTATTGTATTATGGATAAAGTACAGCTCAGAAATAACTTAACAAGACAAAATAAAAGGTACTGTTGAATATTTTGAACATAATTGGATTGGAAGCGATTGTAGCAATGTCTTCTAATTCAACTTTCTTCAAAATATTCAAAAAGAACAATTCTTACATTGTTTTCAAAATTGTATTAACTAACATGTTTCTGTTTTTGTTTTGGAAACACTTAGCTTATTTATGAGCTATACTATACACACATCCTGGGTCGAAGTTAGAGCTTAGGGGCCCTGTGCAAAGTTTCTGAAATCCTAACCCTGGGTCCCTCGGAACTGTCGTTATGATCTCTAGAAAACTATGGTCCTGTTTCATCAGCAACGTCCCGGGGGGGGGGGGGGATTTGAAGTCTGGGGGACTGATGGATTTGACCCCGCCTGTCTTATTAATGGGGCATCTATAATCTTGAAGCTATGCAGGGGACCCAGAAACTAAGATAAAAATATTTTGTGTTACTTTTGCGGGACCTGGAATTGAGAGCCCTGTACAGATGCACTTATTGCTCTGCCGTAATCTAGGCCCTGCAAGCAGCCCTTGTTGTCATGATTTGACTGTGATCATTCGATCTACAAGTTGATAACATTGCCATTTTCTACCATTCAAATCTATGTCAGCCTACCTTTCCTTAGAATAGTGAAGTCAACGTGTGCCACGTTGTGTCGATTCTCTACATGACAGGTGTAATTCCCAGTCATTGCGGTTGTAAGGTTAACAATCTAATACAAAAAAATACAATATTTGATCAAATAAATGCAAATCATATTAATCTCTTGTTAGTTGTGATTCATA
>CM067368.1:6894725-6952225 GCA_034401795.1 Chaetoderma sp. LZ-2023a
TGGTAAATATAGACGAACTCAACATGCATAGGCCAGGTGTGCATAGCCATGCTCTGTTTGGGATTAGTGTGCCTCTAGATAGAAATATTTAAAATAACATTTACTGGAGTACTTTTATTCCGCTTTATGTTTTATCTGTAATGTTGCGATTTTACTTATTAAATATGGCTGCTAAGTCAAGCCTTGATATGCTGTAACACACGTGACGCCATACTGTAATTCTTTGTATATTGTCCAGGAAACTTTGAAGGAGGTGGATTTAATTAACACATATAAGTGAGATACATGTCCTCTAATGTTGATTCATAGAGCTCTGAAAAGCAAATTTGCATGATGTAACTAAAGAAATCATGTCATAATTTACTAAATAAATGGATGAAACGACAGAGTGAAAGTGAATTTGAAAAAATGAATATCTATTAAAACTTGTGATTAATTCATGAAAGAAACTTACATTTCCTCGCTAAGTTAACATATTGGAGTGGAATATTCAACTATTTATACTGACACATTATGTACTGTAACATGTCTGTTACATTTTGATCAAGTTGGTTCTTCACATTATTTTTTCAAAAATGTTTTATGATGTATGTCAAATGATTGCCCAAGATGGCTTTGCTTTAGACATTATACTAAAAATTGTAACCTTATTCATGTAGACTTGGCAGGAAAACTGTATTATATAAATGTGTCACGTGTGTTACAAGTGGTGTGACTATTCAAAATAAGATCCCGATTGATGTATAGTAAAACGGTAATATAATTTTTTGGTTACTTTCTTAAAATACCATTAAATCTCTTAAAAATAAATATAAATGCAACACAATTAGAACAACATAATGATATAAAAAACACAAGATAGTTATGCTATGATTTGAATGCTGATAATTGTATGACAGCGCTGCTACCACTGTAACCTGACGCTATTTCTGACATTTGACTATCACCAAGTTATAACAAAACTATTTTATTGCCAAAAAACTAACTTTTATTATTTTATTTTGGGACCACTTTCCATAGAATGGGCCCATGGAATATTGCATACATCCAAAAGTATTTTTGTTCTATGGTCTGTATCCTCTTGCTTCAACTGCACCACAAGGCACTCAATATGTTACTCATACCAATGGACCTTTCCTGTTTATCCATCCTTCATGTGACGTCGTAATTATTTACGTGACATTTAGGATGACGTCATAATCAATGACGTTATAAATGACGTAGATACGTACGTCACTAACGCTTAATTGAAGACGGGCTAAGCGCTGGTGTACGAATTGTATGTCTACTATTTAGCAAACATTCTGTTGAATATTTTGAAACTAATTTGACTGGGCGCTGCAGCAGCACCCAGTCAAACTAGTTTCAAAATACTCAACAGCTTACCTGTATAGTTTTCTTGGAATTGATCGCCAGGGCGTTCCGGGATCGTTTGATCCCAACTCGGGCGAAGCGTGGGTGGAACTTAACTAGGGATGGTGGAGCATGGCTAAAAATGGAAAGGTACATTAAAATTTCACATGGTCAAAATGTTTCAAGAAAATTATAAATTGTTGTACTCAATGAATGTCCATTTGCAGGTAAGGAGAAGACTAGTACATTTTGTGAATTTACGACTGGACTGGACAGAAATCCAGGAGATGACTAGTAAATTTTGTGAATTTACGACTGGACTGGACAGAAATCCAGGAGATGACTAGTAAATTTTGTGAATTTACGACTGGACTGGACAGAAATCCAGGAGATGACTAGTACATTTTGTGAATTTACGACTGGACTGGACAGAAATCCAGGAGATGACTAGTACATTTTGTGAATTTACGACTGGACTGGACAAAAATCCAGGAGATGACTAGTAAATTTTGTGAATTTACGACTGGATTGGACAGAAATCCAGGAGATGACTAGTACATTTTGTGAATTTACGACTGGACTGGACAAAAATCCAGGAGATGACTAGTAAATTTTGTGAATTTACGACTGGATTGGACAGAAATCCAGGAGATGACTAGTAAATTTTGTGAATTTACGACTGGACTGGACAGAAATCCAGGAGATGACTAGTAAATTTTGTGAATTTACGACTGGACTGGACAGAAATCCAGGAGATGACTAGTACATTTTGTGAATTTACGACTGGACTGGACAGAAATCCAGGAGATGACTAGTAAATTTTGTGAATTTACGACTGGACTGGACAGAAATCCAGGAGATGACTAGTACATTTTGTGAATTTACGACTGGACTGGACAAAAATCCAGGAGATGACTAGTAAATTTTGTGAATTTACGACTGGATTGGACAGAAATCCAGGAGATGACTAGTAAATTTTGTGAATTTACGACTGGACTGGACAGAAATCCAGGAGATGACTAGTAAATTTTGTGAATTTACGACTGGACTGGACAGAAATCCAGGAGATGACTAGTACATTTTGTGAATTTACGACTGGACTGGACAGAAATCCAGGAGATGACTAGTAAATTTTGTGAATTTACGACTGGACTGGACAGAAATCCAGGAGATGACTAGTAAATTTTGTGAATTTACGACTGGACTGGACAAAAATCCAGGAGATGACTAGTAAATTTTGTGAATTTACGACTGGATTGGACAAAAATAGCTTTCTGTTGGCCTGCAAATGGATATTTCACGACACTTACAGAGGTTGTTGTGGTCGGCGTAACCAATGCAGAACTTGTGATAACAAATCCAAATGTGTGCTTTGTCAGTATCCATATGCAGGCCAAGCGAAGATAATTTTTGAAAATTTACCACTGGGATGACTTGAATAGTTTACCACGCCAGTAATTTCGGTTGTAAAATTGTAAAAAAATTCTTAACTTGGTCTGCATAAGGACATACTTTAGGACCACTGCAGAGGCAGTTTTGTCAAGCATGGCCATTGAAGGGTTAACATGACGCGAGATGGGTTAAAGGGTTAATTTAATGAATATGTATTTTATAATTTCAGGATTTATTGGCTCGTCTGTAAACGTGACTAAGATCAGTCGTGGTCATGCGCATTACGTGGCTGTGAGAGGGAATAACGTGCTTGGTACCGGAGAACCTGCTGAAATTCTTCTCGATATTTAACCCCTCGGAGCCGAAAGGTCAAATACGAAAAATCATCCACAATCGAAGAATTTGTTGAATCTGTTCATTAACTTGAAAGTAATTTGAGTGAGAGATGTTGCTGCCTATGGCAACAATATCTCTCACACAAATTAACTTCAAAATATTCAACATAATATATGTACATAGTTAACTTGAAACTGAGATTATGAAAATTCATGGTCCAAAAGGTTAACGAGGTTAATATTTTATCCTCCACCCGTAAGTGAAAGAAGATATTGCATTCGGATCTGGGTGCGTGTTAACGTGCGTGCGTGAGTGCGTGCGCGAGTGTGTGCGTGTGCGCGTTCACGCGTGTATGCCGGCGCGCATGCGTGAGCCCGTGCGTATCAGAGCCGTCTCGAAAAAACTATTGATCCTATTTGACTCAGATTTTAGCGCAACAAGGGCTGTTGATGTCAAAGAGGCTTTTCACTCAGATTTTCGCCATCATCTAGATTTTAAAACGCGGCGGATCCGGATCGGTTCAAACAGCTGATCCATGAATATCTCGGAAACGACTGCTCCGATTTGACTGAAATAGTAACACGAGATAGTTTGTCTGCCATACACTAGGACGAGACAAGCTTTCTCGTATCCCGGGAAATCCGGACAATTCACATCTTTAATGTGACAAAAACACAAATGCATACAATCTCTGATTACTGTTGTTTTTCTTGTATGTTTGAAACATCGTTCTCCAAAGAAAATAATATTGTATATCCACTTTTTCATATTAACAAGCGTATTAATTTTAGAATATATATTTAATAACTCAATCTATGAGCGCATCATGCAGGCCAAACGTGTATCCGAAAAAACAAAACGTAGACGAATTTTATGTCTGTCGAGGCGTTGCTTTGACGGTGTACATTTCACAATAGAGGCAGCCTTGTCCTAAGCATATACATGCCTTATGCGCCAACATATCATGGCTAGTGTAGATGGGTGGTCATAATGCCACCAATCGTTAGGAACCACCATTGTTTGGCTGCAAAGGAGTTTTATTATGGCAAATGGGTTCCATTAATCACCCATGTGTTTTAGACAATGTGTCCGCTATACACAGGCTTTTCATGATATTGTTGATAACGGACTTTTTAACTGTTCATTTTCAGGCCAACAGAAGACTATTTTTGAAAATTTACCACTGAAATTAAAGGCTCGGTTATCGAGCCGGTCAATTCAGTGGTAAATTGTCAAAATTACCTTTTCTTGACCTGCAAATGGCCATTCCACAAGGCCACTGCAGTGACCGGTTTCGTCGCTCGCGTATCTGGCGTCATAATCTAATACGTCACGTGATAGCTGAAATCACAAGTAAAATAGCGTAATTCAGTCACTAGAGAGATGGTGAAGAAGAAGACATTAGGGCCTACTCTAATGGCACCTACGCACTTCAGGGTGGACGCATATTTGCAGAATTTGACAATTCACGAAGTGGTCATAGCTGACCATTTGGACGCCCCACTCCCTCCCCACACGCCACTGAGAAAGCGTGGATTGTGTCTACATTTCCTAATACTTCAATAACGGGTACATTTCTCGCTACGCTATGCCCCTTTCTAGCTAAGCCCCGCCCACGCATTGCCCCTGTTGGGATCGATAGAATTAGCAGAATCCCAGTACCACGGTAACTATACAGATAAGCTGTTGAATATTTAAAAAAAAATTTGACTGGGTGTCGTTGCAGCCTATGGCAGCAACAGTACCAAGTCAAATTGCTGCCTATGGCAGCAACAGTGCCAAGTCAAATTACTTCAAAATGTTCAACACAATGTTTATTAAATATTAAATCCAGCAAAGACATACAATTCGTACACTTGACGGACTAGGCCCGCGTCATGACGGAATATTGCTGTCAAATATGATTGTGATGTCAACTTACATTTTTACGTATTTGATTATGACGTCATATACTTGTGTGACAGATTGGATCTATCAATCGCGTTTCATACGCGGCTGTGCTCGTTGCTATGCTCAAGAGATTGAGGAATCAAATTCGAGTACCGATGTGCCATATCCGAGTTCAGTATAGTGTACACAACGTGTATGCTGGTATTGAAATGGCAGATTATTGGATCATTCCTTGAAGTCTCATACAATTTTCGTGTAAATTTCCCTCAAATTAGCTTCGAAATATCTAGCAAATAGCTTTCCTGTGAACTCGTTAAGGTACTCTAATATTTATATATTCTGATTTATTCTTACTCACGCCGCCAAAAACTGATGTGAGTCTTGCGGTCTGTCTGTCTGTCCGCGCAATATCAAGTTCAAGAAGGTAGAGTCACCATCTTCAAATGGCATAGCTATGCATATCGTAGATAGCTACGTAAAACGATCACGATGTACAAACCCGAATATCCCTTTTTAGTCATAAGTCTGGAATGCAAGAAGGTAGAATTGCCTGATTTGGCACAAGCCTTCATATGTCCACTGCTTCTGCAACTATATAGGTCATGGGGTTACTAAGTGCTTTAATTCTCAATACAGAGTGCAAAGGCCATGCACATCGAATCCATTTTAGATTAAGAACAAACACCGCTGATGACAGGGCGGTAGACAAATGAAATAAATTAAAGGGATGCTAATCTCATCATAAATGTTGTATTGCATCGATAGATTATGGTTTATAGATTCCATATCATTCATATCCTGTCACATTACCGTATCTGTATCACAATTATCTGCTTTGTAATATCGTGTAAATGTCGAACAGTGATCGCCACCATTTTGTCTCACCAAGTGATAGCGTGTTATGTCATGTAAGTGCCAATGCATTACATTCTTTATTATGTAATATTCATGACGTTTAATATTTTGAAACTAATTTGAATGGAAGTTGTTGCTGCCTATGGCAGCAACAAATTCCAGTCAAATTAGCTTCAAAATATTCAACTGCTTACCTGTGTGATTGTTTTTATACCACATTGCCAAACTATAGCTGGCACCTCTCTGACTGAGCGTATATACCGAGGCAGACACGCTAGCTATTTTATGATTGGTTGAAAAGTAAATCATGACAGCGATCATAGACTGTACAAATGTATCAACATTTAGCTACTAGAGCCTGAATATCTTTGGTTGCGGCATGATAAAAAGCTATAATGTCAGGGATGGATTATGTATGGCAAATTCTATCACCTGAATGGTTAGTATAAGATACGGTGAGGGTTCCTTTAACAAACATAATAAGAAGAGCAAAACGGCAGTGACAATGAACAACAGAGTAGGTGACGTCTCTTTTCGCAACCTAAGATCATAGTGGAAAAGTATTGACCATCTATCCAAGAGCGGAGGTTTATCTGACATTCCACCACCTTTGCTTTCGAACAATACCCACTATGCGTACACAGATCCAGACACATTAACCTGTCTTACTCCATATTCTCCTAGCATTTCCAATATAGACGACACAAATCACAACCGACCAGCACTTACATACAAAACAAGCTAGGGGCCTAGTGCACCATAAAGGCGTTTCTCGGTCTGTCGTAAAACTTCTTCTATGCGACCACCTTAAAGTTTGATTACGAAAACCAAATCTAATAGCAGACCCCTAAGTCAATTGCATTAAGCATATCAACCACCAAGTAACACCATACTCTAAATTTTAAGACGTTAGCTCTTGAATATTTTGAATCTGTTTTGACCGGATCTGTTACTGCCATAGGCAGCAACAGCTCTCTGTCAAATTAGTTTCAAAATATTATTTGAAATTGGCGGTGGTCTGTTGTTGTCATAGGCAGCAACAGGTTACAGTCAAATTACTTGGAAAATATCCACTAGCATGATTTCTTACTTTAAGAATTATTTTTTCGTATTTGATATTTTAGATTCTATTTGCATGGTTGAGATAGAATGTGTCTATTAGGTGGCCGTAGATGGCAGGTTTAACGACCGACCAACTAACGAATTTATGGTGCACTACGCCCCAAAACCATACCTCCATAATTATCCTTCCGCAAGAAGTCACTGACATCATCCGACCTGTGGACATCGACAAAGCATCAACTCATAATAAGATCAGTAACCAAATGTTAAAATATGGTGGTTCAAAATCTGGCTATTCCTTTGACTACACGCTTTAACAAGTCGCTCTAGACATGTACTTTTCCCATCCAATGGACCTTTCTATTTTGAGCAATGCCCCGCCCGTTTCTAGCTAAGCTCCGCCCGCCCACAGCTCGATCGTGTTGGGATCGATCTATCTCTGAATGCCCTAGACATCAACTTCATGAAAACTATGCAGGTAAGATGTTGAATATTTTGCAACTAATTTGACTGGGTGCTGTTGCTGCCTATGGTAGCAATAGCGGTCAGTCAAATTAGTTTCAAAATAGTCAACATAATATTTATTAAATAGTAAAGACATACAATTCGTACAACAGCGCATATTCCGTCTTCAAATATGCGTTAGTGCCGTACTTACCTACGTCATTTATGACGTCAGTCATTCTAGACGTCTCGTTGTTGATTATGACATCATATGATAGGTGGATACTCTGGAAATGCGAATTGAAACCTGCTTCTATAAATCCACTCTTCAAGAAGATAAGCAAATAAGAGCTAGTACACTAGAGAGCAATCACACTTCTAAGTGTGTTAGGCAAAATTTTGGAAAGGGTCCTGTTTAAACATATCTGCCATCACCTGAACTTGAATCCCCTACTTTAGGAATTCCCTGCGGGATTTCGATCAAGCGCCCCCACTGCACACCAACTATCTAGCTACAAAAACCTCGTTAGAAATCGATACATATTAACGATTAAAAACTGGTCTACACAATGATTAGTTAATTTCAACACCAACAATCCAGCGACTATAATCAGACAGAACCAACCAAATTAAACCAGAATAAATCGACTTATTGAAATCAGCAGAATCAACATCGTCATAACCTACAAATATGTAGGTATAACTTTCTCACACGATGGATAAACAACATCCAAGAATTATTATCAAAAGGAATTAAACCAAGTACCGGTACCGACTTGAATCCACTCAATAGTCCACCACACATTCACACATGTTACCTCCGAGCACACTTGGAATATGGCTCAGAGATAGCGGAGTCTCAATTTCCAGAAAACTATATAGGTAAGTAGTTGAATATTTTGAAACTAATTTGACTGGGAGCTGTTGCTGCCTATGTCGTGTTTGTTAAATAGTAAAGACATACAATTCGTACAACAACGCGTATTCAGTCATCAATTTTGCGTTCGTGAAGAACTTAACAACGTCATTCATGACGTAATTGATTATGATGTCAGCATACACGTCACGTAGTTGATTATGACGTCATATGATTGGTGGATAAAGTGGAATCCTCCATTGGGAGAAGTAACAAATTACAACTTACGTAACAGAAACAATTATCTTGAAGAACAAACACGCTCCTATATATTTTCAGAGGCTTTTTCGGGACCAATACACCAATGGATCCAGTTATACACAAAACACACAGAATAGAAAGATATTACATTTCTAGCTATGCCACGCCCATCTATAGCTAAGCACCGCACACGCTTTGGGCGTGTTGAGATCGATTTATACACTTTGAACTATGACTTCCCAGACCCCCATTTTCTAGGTAACTAGAAAGGCAGGCTGTCAAATATTTTGAAACCAATTTGACTGGGTGCTGTTGCTGCCTATGCCAGCAACAGCTCATAGGCAAATTCGCTACAAAATTGTCAACATAATGATTATTAAATAGGAAATCCATCAAAGACATACAATTCATATACATGACGAACTATTCCGGGTTCATGTCAAATTATTATCCATTAATTATGATTGTGACGCCATGACAGATCGGAGTCATCCATTCAGCAACATTATCGCGGTTTAGCTTCCATCTCGTGCAGTAATTAAACAAAATATTCAATCCTTTATCGAAACACGAATGAACAGAATAGTATGAATAATTAAGCGGCTCACGGGCGATTTTATTGATCTATTTAATGGCTAATGGCGTGTCTGTTGCAGATATGACTGAATGTACCATAGGCTAATTTAAATTCTTACAAGAAAAATATTAATTTATTTCATTATGTAAGCAGTTTTCTACTGACTACACTAACCGCCATTACTCCTGTATAATTTTTATGTAGGGAGAGCGCCGTAACTAAGTTGATGACTACTTGTAACTCAATCCCAATTGTCACTTTGTAATAATAATCTGGCCTTGTGTACTACTTCTCAAAATACTAAATCATAGGTCGGGACGATAATGGACAAATCCATTTTTAGGGATGCCTCCCCCCACACCCCCTGTTCTGTAGCGAAGCTCCCCGCCCTATTTGCCCGTGTTGGGGTCAATCGCTGCACTCTCTGAATTTCAATTTACAGACGTAGGTAGTGTTCTCACTAGAGACTGGTGTTATTCCCGATTAACTGAGAGAACGCGGTTTTAGACACAAATTAGTTTCAAAATATTCAACAGAACGTTTGATAAATAGTAAAATATACAATGCGTACAACTTGACGGACTATTACACGTTTATGATGGACCAAATCGCGGCATTCATGACGTTATATATTATGATGGCAGCCTACATGTGATGTAGTTGACTATGACGTCATATAATTGATCGATAAACTGGGTTCATCCATTACGTAATGCCAAAGATAATTTTAATGGAGAAATGGACGGGAAGGTTAAAATGGATCTTTACCTTTCAGTGCCATGCTTTAATTGTCCTTCAATTGTGGAATCATTGTCAAATATATCACACCCTTTAAGTATCCTTGGAACTGACTCGCGACATGTTTGCCTGGTGCCAAGATAATGATGATGAGTACTGGGTTCCAACTGTTATAAGGCACGTACAGGATGCCACAATACCCACTGGCTATGTGTCACGTATCATCATCATCATCATCATCATCATCATCATCATCATCATCATCATCATCATCATCATCATCAACCTCGTCATCATCCTCCTCATCATCATCATCATCGCAGCAGCAGCAGCAGCAGCAACAACAGCAGCAGCAGTAGCAGCAGCAGTAGCAGTAGCAGCAGCAGCACCATCATCTGCATCGTCGTCGTTGTCGTCGTCGTCGTCGTCATCGTTGTTGTTGTCGTTGTCGTAGTCGTTGTTGTTGTTGGTGTTGTTGTTGTTGTTGTTGCCACCATGATGACATCATCACAAGAATCATCATCATCATCATCATCATCATCATCGCCATCATCATTATCGTCGTCACCATCATAATCATGATCATCATCATGATCATCATCACCATCAGCATCAGCAGCAGCAGCATCGTCATCGTCGTCATCATCATCATCATCATCATCATCCTCATCGTCACCATCATCATCATCATCATGTACTTAATCTGCGGCTGTGTCTTGTCCTCAGCTAAAATCTTGTAGGAGAACGACATTAACATGCGTAAGTGTGTCCTATTATTCAGAATAGCGTTATTCCCACTGTGCTGATTATCAGATTACTCCCTTTGGCCAAATAAACATATTTCTTTACCATCAACAATTAACATTAATTAGCAATTAGGTAGAGGCAGTACCGAAATTGGGCGTACTAAGTACCTTTATATACGTGTATGAAGTAAGTAAGTTAAGCGTCTAGCATGAAACTCTAATGTGCTCAAGAACTCAGCCTTAAGTAGCTCGGGATCGATGATTCTTATACAATCTACTATAAGGTCTACGAGTTCTTCAGCTGAATACTGACTAACAGTTAAATGATAATTTTTCAGAAGGCAAACATCGGTAGACTGAATGGGTGCCTGCCTAATAGATGCCAATGCTGACCATCTGATTAGAAAGTATTCCAACGTTTCCTGTTCAAATTTACATAATTGGCATAATAGATTGACGATATCTTTTTGAAATCAACTTCGGCTCTTTTGTAGTACATACATTCCAGTGATAAGTTTCAATTTGACCGATATAGCACAGGATGCAGTTTTTCTGGAATAAATGGTATTTCATTCAGGCACCTCACTGAACTGTACGATGGTACTGCCCTTAATATTTCTTCCTTCCAGTACAGCTGAATAGCTTTCTTAGGCCCGTTTTATAAGTCGAACTTTCTGTCGCGCCGCGCTAATGACTAGTTGATTTATATAGTGGACTCATTTTGGTGTCATTTTCAAGCAGATTTAGCTGGTACGGCACAAGAAAAGTTCGACTAAAAAAATAGTGCCTTAATCGGTTATTCGTAACGTCATGTACACGTTTGTGATGACGAACATCGGGGTGGAATGCTGCGAGCCAGGGAAACGGAAATTTCCAGGTTTACTTATGCCGCGCCCATCTTTATCTAAGCTCCACCTACACACCCGCTCATGTAGGGATCGATCGATCTCTGAACTCCATGACTATCGATTTCCAGAAAACTATACATGTAAGCTGTTGAATATTTTGAAACTAATTCGACTGGGCAGCGTTGGCAGCAACAGCTCCCAGTCAAATTGGTTTCAAAATATTCAACAGCATATTTATTAAATAGCAAAGGCATACAATTCGTACGTGTCGGACTACTATGCGCTATAGACGGACTATTTCGATTCATTCATGAAGTGATGATTATGACGTCATCCTACACGGTACGTAACTGATTATGACGTCATATGATGGGTGGATGAACTCGGAAAGGTCCATTAACCCATAATCTGATATTCTGGGAATTCAGTGTTCAAAAGGTTAATGCAAAATAACTAATATCATCATACATTTCTTTTACGAAGACAACATTTTCAAGAAAATACATCATGAATGAAGATCATTATTCTGCTTCTGAATCGTAATGCTGTATATAATGCAACATTGCTAATCTTCTCCTTTCGAGATGGAGTTTTTATTTTAAAACGCCATTGATATCCCGTAATTACTTATAGAACGTGATAGATTCCAGGAATATATGGCCTACAATTATTGGAATGTGAGTTGCTTTAATATTTTAATGTACATTGGTAAATTTTATCAAGAGAATCTAAATTTTTCCTTTATAAAATGTTCATTTGCAGGTCTACATAAGGCTTTTTCTTTTAATTCACCACTGAAATGACGGGCTCGGGTATCGAGCCAGTCATTCCAGCTGTACATCTTTAAAAAAAACCCGTCTTCTGACCCTCAAATGAATATTCTTAAAGACCATTACAGAGGCCAGTCACAGACGACTTCGTTATGAAAGGGTTAAACTGAAAAATAAGTTCTAGTCCGGGAATACCAGTGAAGCGTGTATATGATAATACATGTATACTAACAATGCGAGGCAAATTAATGAATTGATTTTATTTCACTGCAATGCAGAATTTTTAGAAATGTCATTAAAGAATCGTGGGTTCGAGCTTATAAAGTGTATTGATAGTTGTAAGTGCAATAATATCTAATTTACAACTGTATTGTACGCAACGTAAAGTGGACACGACCGGTGGGCACGACCAATAAGGAGACGTTTTGCGTTGAACACATTATATTGATCGTTTCCACGCAAATAAATTGCAATATTTATTTTACTAAGCGAAAAAATCATTTTAAGAGAGACTGAAATGTATTCTTTTATTTTAATAAAGACTCATATAACGAATAGACAAACCATTGGGATTTTCCAAGAATGTTATTCCGCCCTAAATGCCAAATCATTCATCTCTCTCTCTCTCTTTCTCTCTCTCTCTCTCTCTCTCTCTCTCTCTCTCTCTCTCTCTCTCTCTCTCTCTCTCTCTCTCTCGGGGAACTCCTGATAGGTTTTCGCAAGCCGCATTTAAGTTAGTCACGTTTCAGTAATTGTTTCAGTACGCTATGTTCACATGCTATTCAAATGATTCGATATATCGGGATTCGAGATTTTATGTCGATATGCTGGATTTATGAAATCCCTCAGGCTTTAGGGAGATACAGCTGACAGTCAAGGTAATGCACCTTTCCAAATTTACCCATCGATCATATGACGTCATATGACGTCATAACCAACTAAGTGACGTCATAATCATTACGTTATAAATGATACTATTTGATCCGTCTTAACTCTTAATAGTCCGAAACGAATTGTATATCTCCACTATGTAATAAACATGTTGTTGAATCTTTTAAAACTAATTAGACTGGGCGCTGTTGCAGCCATAGACAGCAACAGCGCCCAGTCAAAAAAGTTCAAAAATATTCAATAGCTTACCTGTATAGTTTTCTGGAAATCGATAGTCAGAGAGTTGAGAGATCGATCGATCCCAACACGAGTGAGGTGTGGGTGGGGCTTAGCTGGAGATGAGCAGGGTATAGCTAAAATGGAAAGGTCCATTGATGTCTGGATACGATCGGCCATTCACGTATCTGACGTCACCCTGATGCGTGAAGTAATGGATCTTTCCAGTTTATCCATCAATCATATGACGTTATAATCAACTACGTGACGTGTAGGATGGCGTCATAATCAATGGCGTCATGTATGACGTGGTTAAGTACGTCACGAACGTATAAAATAAGACAAGTTGTTGTACGAATTGTATGGCTTTAATAGTTAATAAATATTCTGTTGAATATTTTGAAACTAATTTGACTGGGTGCTGTTGCTCCCATAGGCAGTAAGAGCACCCGGTGAAATTAGTTTCTAAATATTCAACAGCTTACCTGTATAGTTTTCTGGACTTGAGTGATAGTCAGAGCTATAGCTCGATCGATCGATCCCAACACGGCGAAGCAGCTGATGTGAGTCTGTTGGCGTAAAGAATACGTTTTATTCTAATTTTCCAGTGGAATCAAATTGAGGACCCTTGTAGATCGTGACATCTAAAAAGTGAACTGATGCTCCACTTATAGTAGCTTTTAGCTTGATGACTGATTCTTGGTTATTTAAAATGCGAAAAAATTCCCAAAAGTCTTCTTCTCAATGTTGCCAAATTATGAAGATGTCATCTAGATATCTGAGGTAAAGAAGATGATTTTTGGTTGATTTCTTCAGTGCCTCCTCTTCCCACTCTGCAACATAAATCGGTGCAAAATCTGGGCTGAATCGTTTACCCATTGCGCATCCATAGATTGGAAGGCAATTTTCACCATTGAATTGGAAATCCGTTTCCTTTAAGACTTAGCTCTAATAATTTTAGAATTTTCGTATCTGGATGATTTGGATCAGGAGATTTGACAAAAGAATTATTAACAGCATTGATTCCAGCAGCAATATCTATATTGGTATACATAGCATCTATGTCTAATGTGACTAAATATGCATCTTTCGGAACTGACAATTTGAATAATTTTGAAAGAAACTGTTGTCTCCTTGAGAAAGCTCTTGTGTCTATTAGCAATGGGATTTAAATAGTAATCAATATATTCTGAAATGCCATACGACTCACTGTCACAATCTAAAATGATAGGTCATTCAGGTGGTGTCAATGGATCTAACCAGGCGCTGATTGGTCTATGGATTTTAGGCAACATATAAAATGTCCGATTCTGTAGATTATTCTCACCTAGCAGATACGTTAGCTCGTTCTTATCGACGTACTTATCTGTATGCAATGAATTAAGTATTTCAATGGAATTTTGTCGGTTTTGAGGCCAAATTAAATTATCAAGTTTTCTGTAAATTCTGGTGTTAGTTAACTGCGTTTCAGCCTCGCAGATGTAGTTTTCTCTAGACATAATCACAGTTGCTGACCCTTTATCGGCTGGTTTTATAATAATATTCTGTTTTTTACGTAATTTGTTGATAGCCTGTCGCTCGAAAAATGAAAGGTGTTGCTTATTGTTTGTAACTGGCAATGATCTGGCTATACCAGCAACCGTTTTTATGGTCGCCTTAATATTGTCGTCAACTATCCTATCTGGAGGGTTCCACCAGTATTTTCCAGTGAATGGTTTTGACTATCCATTTACACCTTTAGAAGAATATATGGCCAAGCAATCCATGCCCCACCCGGCATTCAAGTATCTGATGTCATAATCAATTACGTCACACGTTGGCCGACGTCTCAATCCCGAAGGTTCGCATTTGCACCCTAATGCTGGACCTTTCCAGCTTATCCATCCATCATATCACGTCATAATAAACTACGCGACGTATAGGACGACGTCATAATCAATGACGTCATGAACGTAGATAAGTATGTCACGAACGCATAACTGAACAGGACTCAAAGTTGGTGTACGAATTGTATGGCTTTAATATTTAATAAAAATGTTGTTGAATATTTTCAAACTAATTTGACTGGGTGCTGTTGCTGCCAACATATTCAACAGCTTACATGTATAGTTTTCGGGACTTGAGTGATAGTCAGCGCGTTCGGGATCGATCGATCCCAACATGGCCGAAGCGTGTTTTGAGCTTATCTAGAGATGGGCATAGCATAGCTAAAACTACTCCTTTTAAAGAGTTGAGATTCTGTGGTTCCACCGTCCGTCCGCGCGCCCGTCTGAACACATAGACAGATTGGGCATAGTGTGAAAGCAACGTTAAACTGTTGAATATATGTTAATAATGAGATGCTCCTAACAGTCAATCTATGCTCCGCCCACTTTTTGCCCGTGTTGGAATCAATTTGAAACGTTAACGCAACCGTTTAATTCCCCAAATCTATAAATGAACGCTACCTATTCAGGTAAGCTGCTGAATTGAGGTGTTGCTGGCAGTTTATTCCGATCCAATGGAGAACTCCAGTGTATCCATCAATCATATAACATCATACTCAACTACGTGACGTATATGCTGATGTTATAATAAATTACGTCATGAATGATTTAGCTAGCTCGTCACGACTGCATAATTGATGACGGACTAATATAAGGGTTGTTTTAAAATTGTATATCTTAAAAATTTAAAAAATATTCATAATATAAATAGTGTTCAAGAAATTGAGATTCAGAGAGCGCATGGGTCGATTGTTCCCAACACTGGAGAAGGGTGGGTGGAGCTTAGCTAGAGATGGGCGAGGCATAGCTAAAACCGGCAGATTGTTTTGGTTGCCTCTACCTAATAAGTCCATTCCAATTATGTTCAAAATATTAAACAAAACGTTTCTTGTGCGCGCGTGCATGTGTGCATGCGCGCGTATGGGTGGGATTAAACCTAGCCACTCACACTATAGAGATAGAGAAAGTATACACCGCAGTATATTTAATAGCTTACAATGTGGTTACAAGTACATAGTATTGAAAAGCATATGGAATAATGACACAATACAGAATAATTATCAAGTGCATTTTGAATACTATTGCATATTTTACAAGTATGAGTACATGGATATTATATCATTCAAAATCTAATCCTATTTTGTTATCAGTGTTGCAGCGTCCTCATATAATATAAATAACAGAGGTCCCAGCACCGAACCTTGCCGTACTCCTATACGTACTGGTAAATGAACAGAGACCGTATCAGAAATGGACACATATTAATATCTGTTTTCTAAATAGGAAGAAACCCACTTTAAGGTTAACGAATCAAATTTATAAATGCCGAGTTTTTCTAATAATATACTATGATTAACTAGGTCAAACGCTTTTTTGAAATCTATTAAACTCTATCCTTGGATACACATGCACACTTCCTCCTGGGCAATCTATAACCCTTCAATGGCCAAATTTCGTCAAGAAAATTCAGAACTTCTCAGAAAAATATCCATTTACAGACCAAGAGAACAATATATCGAGTACATTTTCAAACATAGCATTCTTTTGGTCTGCAAATGGACATTTCCCAAGACCACTGTAGAGGCAGGTGGGACCGTTTTTGGACGGCTTAGGCAATAAACGGTTAATGATTTATAATGAAGGTTAATATTCTGTGAGAATTATCTCAACATAGCAACACTCATAACATTACATTCCATTCCATTGATCACGAATCTCCAAATATTAGATTGCTATAACCAGAGGCGGGGGGGGGGGGAGATTATTGGTTGTGGACCTCTTATCCGGTGGGTTAATGAGGGAATGGCTATTACTGCTGCTACTACTACTACTACTATTATGTCAAAATTATGTTTAATATTTCAAAACAGATTTGACTGAATGCTGGTGTTGCCTAAGGCAGCACCAGCTTCCAGTCAAATTGATTTTGAAACATTCAACTGCTTACGTATATCCTAGCTGCAAAGGTGAAATACTCGGATTTCAACTTTAAATGTGTAAAATGCGATCAATTCTTTTTGATTGGGTGACCTTTATTTCATATTGGTCATTTAACATATAAAATACACAACTGTTTACACTCGCGCTGTAGGGGAACAAACGTACTGACAGCTAGAAAGTCTACCTGTTTGCCTGGCTGCCGGTCTGTCGCCAGTCCACATATCTGTCTGCTTCTCTGTCTAACTATGAGTCTTCCTGGCGGTCTGCCAGACTACGCGTCTGTTTGGCTGTCTGGCTGAATGTGAGTCACGACGCATGTCTGCCTACTAGTCTTAACCTCACCCGCATGCCGCACCCGCCTCTTGCACGCTCACAAACACGCCCATTCACCCATCCCGCTGGCTATTCATCCTTGCATCGATCTGTATGTGTGTCTGTCACTCCGTCTCTCCGTCCACCAGTCCGTCCGTTCATCCTTCCGTCCGTTCTTCCATCTGTCATAAAAAGTTGGCGGAGCTTACCTAGAAATGGGCGTGGCATAGCTTGAAATGCATACTTCATTTGACCCGCTTTAAAAGAAAATAAGACTAAGAATAAAACAGACAAAAATAACTGTCCGTCAAATTAGCACGAATATAATCAAAACAGAAATATAACTATAGTATTAATAGAATATCACGTAAATGCCTAACGGTCGGCCTGTTTTAAATATCAAGAAGAAGTTCAGCAGGCTCCCCGGCTCCATGCTTGTTAGATCCTCTCACAGTCACGTAATGCGCGTGACCATTAACAATCTTGTCCAATGTTATTATCTCTCGCTCTAACTTCACCGCAAGTTCTATTTTGTTCGCTGAAAGATATAAGATTCCAGCGATGTGATTAGCTCCTCGAACCCTAAATGGCCAGAATATCAATCTCAGTGTAACTATACATATTGGACTGTTATCTGAACATTAACCTTTTACACTCATATCAGCCCAAAACGGCTTCTACAGTGGTCTTGAGAAATGCACATTTGCAGACCAAAAGAAGACTATCTTTGAAAGTTAACCACTAGAATGACTGGCTCGATAACGGAGCCAGTCATTCCAGTGGTAAATGTTCAAAAATAGCATTCTCTTGGTCTGCAAATTGACATTTTCTATGAGAAAATTTAAATTACTTGAATAAATTCGACGGTTTAAAGGGTTAACGGCCAGCATTTACAGCTGAATACTTGACAATAAAATTGTTAAAATTGTCTATCTCTAATTTAATAGCACATGATGATTTCATTCGGGAGAAATTAAAATAATGTTTGCCTGTAAAGTTGAATTACGAATACGGATTTCATTACATATACAATATAAGACTTTTAAAAGGATACCATTCTAGCAAGATTATTGTCAGGCATACTACTGAGAATGTGGGAATATAAGGCCGATAACTTTACTGCTCGGCCCTACATAAGCAAACACGGATTGTGTTTAGAATATTACCTCCTCTTCTGTCAACTTAACCATTTAATGGTTAATGAGCCAGTCATTCTAGTAGCAAACTTTCAAAAATACTCTTCTCTCGGCCTGCAGATAGACACTGGCTATGTGAAAACTTTAATTTTCTTTACCATTACCCTTTTCATGGTCAAGACGGCGAAAAGAAATTCAGTGGTAAGTTTACAAAAATAGTCTTATAAAATTAAAAAATCTTTAAAAGTATTGACCATCAAAATGTTTAATTGATATATCAAGTAGTATTTTGAGCGCTTTGAGGGGCTGTTGACACAAGAGGGGGTTAAAGAACGTATCACGTGATCAATGTATGCAACGGTTTATATGTACGTTTGCTGTAATTTGTTGAGCCTATGTTGATCCAGACCCTGCATCGGTAACACACACCTGTACGTTTGCCTTAGGTCAATGCTATATGACCAGCATTTCCAAATGATTATGTGTATGTTGGTCGTAAGGTATTGATTGACAATGCTACCCAACCATAGGCTTGCCTGTATGGTGTCAACATGTGTCCAATGCTGTAGGACCAACATGGAGGTTGTAGGGTGATCGGCCTACGTTGGCCAAAAAGCTATGAGTAACTGTCCATTGTTTGGCCAATGATGGCTTATCGTGTGATGGCCACTGGCAAACGAGTTATTGGTTTGATTGGCATCTATCGAGACTCTGAGTCCAGGCCCTATTCACGCCATATCTAGGCTGGTTTTCTTTCAGTCTATTATTGGTAACTTCCCCAATTTTTACACTGGTACCCATTTATGCTATAGCGGATAATAAGCACTCTAAAATATTCATGTATCAATGCAAAATTGGTCTGGGCGTAATAAATTTCATTTCATTTCATTTCATAAGATGAGGTGAATGAGATGTTTCCAATGATTGCTCGTTAGCCACCTGATATGATCGCCTGAGAGTCAAGCGGGAATTGAACCCTGCCCGGCTGGTTACCACTCAACCACGCCAATCGTCTCCCCTATTAATAGCCACTGGCGACGGCGACACCCCAATACAAACCGTGACCCAAAGTGTGATAGCTAATAGCGATGGTGCCATCCATAGACATCTTATTCTGAAATAAATGCCTAACATCTTAATGGTAACATTATTCAAACCAGACGTGTTTTGGAACTTTTCTAGTACGTGGTTTAAAATTGTAAAATCATTGTTTGAACTAGCAAACACAGTTGTGTCATCAGCATATTGTGACAGTTTAAGTGGTCTTTCTATGCCACGAATACATATGCCTTGAAAGTTATTATTTTGCCTCAATGCTATGTCAAGGGATTCCATCACAATAACAAGTAATAATGACAATAGTGAACCCCCTGTCTAACACCACGCTCTAAGACAATTTCTCTGGATATGTGATTGTTCACTAAATAGCTACTCTTCATATCCGTATATAAAATCTGATCCAATTTAATACAGTTTGTGCCTAACCCAAGCGAGTGCAAGGAATTAAAACGAAACTCCCATTCCACATGGTCAAATGCCTTTTCGTTGTCCAAGGCAATCACAGCTGAATGGATGCTATCCTTCTCAAGCAATTGCATAAGGTCTCTTATTATCATGGTATCGGTTAAAATTGTCCTCCTAGGTACAGCACATGCCTGCTCTGTTCCAATAATTTCTCCTAAAGCACTACCAAGTTTCAATGCTAGTGCTCTGGATATTATTTTGTAGTCTACACATAGTAGAGAAATTGGTCTGTAATTCTGAATTAGAGGTCTGTCATCTTGTTTATATATTAGCCTTACGTATGCCTTAGCCATAGTTGGTGGGAAATGGCCTTTCTAAAAAATTCCAGTGGCTTACTCTTCCATTTTTGGACCTACAAGGTGCCAAAAGGTTTGGTAAAGTTCAACTGGAAGGCCATCACACCCAGCTGATTTTTCTAGTTTCATACCTTTAAGGGACATAGTTAAATCTTCTAGTGTTAAGGGTTGATCACATAATTCAATGCCTGTGTCTGACACTTTCTTTCTATATTTGCTAGCAAATCCAATTTTGTATCTGCATCAATTCCCTCTGACGTGTACAATGACTCATAGTAATTGCATACAATAGTACTCATTTCATTGTGGGTAAAGACGGTTTAACCATCTGGCATGTTTAATGACCACATCACCTTATCTACTGCCCGTGCTTTTTCTAATGTGCGAAAATATTGGGTTGGCTTTTCCCCTTCTGCATGCATCTGGGCTCTAGCTCTAATTTGTGTACCCTCAAACTCATATTGTTCTATATCTCTTAATTTACTTTTAATTGTAACCAGTAATTCATAATAATTATTATCTTCACCATTATTTACTTTAGCATTAATTTTCATCAGTGATCGATGAAGTGATTTCTTGCGTTTGCGTATTTCCTGTGCCTTTCTAATAGCATACTGTCAGGAAACATAATTTAAAGGCAGTTCTACATCCTCCCACCATTACAATGTGCTCTTATATGATGCTTTCCTATTAATCCAATGCTGCCAACTCTTTATATTATCCTTATAAAATTCTTCTCCCAACAGTGTTGTGCTTAATTCCCAAAAGCCAACCCCTTTTGTTACCCAGTCAGCATTGACAATGGTTACACACACCATGTTGTGATCTGAGAATGCGACTAGCTTAATATTAACATCTCACCAGTACCCTGTCAACAAACTATTCACATAAGTTCTGTCGATACTTGAACCAACTTTACCATCTGACGAAAAACATGCAAGATCTTTACCGCGAGGGTTTGATAGTCCAGAGGTGTCAACTAAATGTTCATTATCACATATTTGATTTAAGAGTCTATGTGATCTATCAATATAAGCTGAAGTTGCATTCCTGTCATTTTCTTTATCTACGACACAATTAAAGTCACCACCAATTACTAAGTTCTCAGTGATGTGCTCTAGTGCTGTTGTAGACATCTCATTAAAAAAATTACGATGTAGTTGATGAGATGAAGGTGCATATATACACAGCAACGTGAAACGTATTTGTTGTATATCTATTGTGACTCTCACCCAGCGACCATTTGCATCTGATACTGAAGAGATTATATTTACATAGGCTGAACAACGAGGAAGTATAAGAATTGCTACGCCCGCACTATTATCTTGAGATAGCGAATAGAATATTCTGGATCCAGAAATCGTTTCTAAATTATCGTATAATTCTGACTTCTGAATCATTGTTTCCAGTATCAAAGCAATACCAATCTGCTAATTTTTTTAGAGTCTCTAGTAAGTGACGCTGCTTTATGTCACTATTTAAGCCTCTACAATTGAGTGTACAATTCAGCATAAAAAGTAATAAAATGATGTGCACATCCGCCATTATTAAGCTAACAAGATTTTGTTTTTACCGCCCCTCTCTTAGACCATTTACCTATTTTACTCTCAAACGCTGTACTTCTTAGTTCAACTTTTTCCAAATGCTTATATTTTAATATATCTGAATCATATTTAACACATTTTGCCATCACATATGGAACTAACACCTCTCTTGCCTCTGACCTGTACATGGCCATTTCATCGGGTGATTTAGAACTCTGTGTTTGAATGTATATATCGGATTCAGCCACAGACATATTATTGTCTTCTATATCACTTTCCTCTATTTCTGATTCAGAACTGTCTCCATCTTTCTGTAGCTGTGTTCCACTCAATCGATCCGAGACAGCAATTACCTTCTCTATAGTATTTAAATCGTCTAGATTGAGTGTACTCAGTGGAAAATCATAGTTAGTTTCAGTATCCTGCGACATGAATTTTACTTGTCCTAAATTAAAACTTTCTTCCAGAGGGTTTTGAGCATCATCTTCAACTTGTGTGGAATTAACCTCTCTGACATCAGACTTGGATTGACTTGTTACTGAAGTAAGACTTACCCCCTCATCTAGAACCTCTATTTCATCGCCTGCAACTACAGCGATTCGATTCTTAGTTTTTCACCATGCTTCTCATTATCATGGACTTCAGCTACAATCTCAGCAACTACCAGTTCTATGACATTTTCTTTAGAAACAATTTGCTCTCCACTTTTTGACCATCTACCATGACCTTACTTGCGAGAGGTTGTTCTATCTTTTCGAACCAAATTCTACGGATGCCATTTTCTAAGGTTCGATCAAATGGATAGGATTCGTGTTCTACTTTTTCTACTTTGCCATAATTGACCAATTCATTAATATCCTGTTCATCTGGGATCTCTAATGGAACCTTCATCTTAACTAATGGATGATCAGAATCTATTTCCTCCATGTTACACACCTCACCCTTCACGACAAGGAATGCGTCGAGCAACTATTCCTTTACACTTTCCTTAACCATGGTGACATTCCATACAGATTGGGAAACATTAATGGGACCTTGAAGGACACATGGGTCTGCCCAAACTACGTCCTTCAGCGTATGATACACCTCAATTGCCGAAACACCCCAAGGCTTTGTCATGATTTTAAGACTCAGGGTACGCTTATAGGAGGTTGCCATGGTGTTGTGGAAAAAAAGAGGAAACCCATACTACTACAATATATAAAGCAGAATAATACAAATATATAATACCAAGACGTCAGGGAAAGAGCTAAACACTAAATAAATAGTGTCCCATTTTGAAACCCTGACGCCTCCCAACAAATATATGGATAGATAGTAGAGTCGTATATTTGTTAGCTTGAACCACTTATTAAGTGGGTCACTAACACGTAGCCAATTAAAGTATACTAACAGATATATGAATAGATAGTACAGACATATATTTGTTGGTCTATTCGAGTTAACCGGGGCGAGCCAACTGACTATAAAAATTTATATAATTAAAGAACTAGGCTTGCGCTTACAAATGACAAAGATATTAAATCTACTCACCCAAGCGATCTTGCCAAATATAATGCACTAGTCAACGAACTATAGAAATAACATCCTGGTGTGTGGAGAAATGTATTGCATTGACCACAGTAAGAGGAGACCTATTAAACGGCAGACACCGCAAGCTAAGAGGAGTGCCTTTAGAAAATGGAGACACACAATCTGCTCCACCCATGACAAGAATTTACAAATTAAACAGAAAGTTTGAAAGGAAATACTAATACGAAATAGATGTATAAAATGTCTCTACAAAATCGAGCTAGAAACTAGCAAATTCGGGCAGCAATTGCAGAGCTAATACACGTGTGCATTTCCTACTACTACTACTACTACTACTACTACTACTACTACTACTACTACTACTACTACTACTACTACTACCACTACTACTACTACTACTACTACTACTGCTACTACTACTACTACTACTACTACTACTACTACTGCTACTACTACTACTACTGTAGCCTGGAAGATTATGTTCCGGACTAACGAGTCCCTGTTTTATATTGAGCCAAACGGGAAATGTGACTGGGACACAGTGGCCTAGTAACAAGTGAATACCAGATGCTAGCAGGAAACGAACCAGCTTAACATGTGGACAGGAATGAGAGCGAATTATTGAGCAATGTAAGTATGTTACATTGGTGGCGGTGGTGGGATTAACTCCTACTTTGTTAGTTACGGTCGGTAAGATGAATTGCCACTGTAATCACAAATATCTTTTACTTTAAAGATTCCCATTTCCATGATCATCATTTTCAATTGCATCGCTAGTCGTAACATTTCTAAATGTTTAAAGTAATATAGTTGGATGAATGTAAAATATTTGCTAGTGGCCGATTCTAGGGCCTACAACTTTGATAAGCCAGCGATGTATAAGCAACCAGAGGGGTGAACTTGTCCTATCCTCTAGAGCGTGGAGGAAGTATTCAAGGGTTAAGGTAACAAACTATATCGTTTATTAAACATTTATTAAATGACGATTGATGCTAGAAGGGCAGGCGAACTAATTATGTAAGCAAAAAATATTGATTATGGCAGAATCTAACCATCTGTACATTGGTAATTCTCCTGAATTGTTTCAGGGGAAATCGGGGTGATAACTTTGAAGATTGTGTTGAGTGATTTGGCATCTGGGCAGAGGTACATGCTGCTGGGATAGATAACAAGCTAAAACCTTGCCTACATTATTAGGTGCCCCAGCCTTTTCTGTTTACAGAGAGCTTCCTGGAAAAAACAAGCATAAATACCAAGTGGTAAAGGATGCTTTTATGAAAGCTTATTCTTCCACAGCTTTCATTGATGCATTCAGATCTGAGCTAACAAGTAGAATTAGGAAACTTAGTGAAAATTGAATGGTCTATGTAGGTGAATTGAGGAGGCTTGTAAGGCGGGTTTATCCAAAATGTAATCAAGAAGCTCGTGAGGATGTTGTCTTGACAAGGTTTGTGGCAAGAATTGGAGAAATTGATGTGAAGATAAGGCACAAGGCTCCCAATACAGTTGATGAAGCATTAGAGAAGGCTGCCAGGCTGGAGCATTGCTTGGTTATGGAGAATGGTCTGTCTACCAATAATTCATGCCATGCCCATGTCAGCCAAGTTACAGTTGCTGAGACATCTGACAAAGATCAGTGTATGGAAAATTCGGGCCAGGAGGTTCATGAATTAAAAGTGCAAATTGCTGAACTGTCACTTAGGTGTACGGACAGGGGTAGCCTGGGTCCATGCTGGTTTTGTGGGCCTTTGGGAATTTCTCCTGTTGGTGCCCAAATAAACAGTATAACTATGATCACTTTACCACTACTAGAGGTAGATAATCAGGGTAATTATACATCTTACAATACCAACAACCAGGATACCACTAGAGCTTCTTATGGTAATCAACAAGATCCGTTAAACTAGAAACCGCCAATCCTAAGACCCTAGTATTGGTGGAAAATGCAGAGCTAGGGGCACCCAAACCAGTGTCAGAATCTTCTATATTATGTGATATTAACATTGAAGGAATCGATACGAATGGTCTTATTGATACGGGATCGAGTATTTCGATTATTAGTGCAAGATTTCGGGAAACTTTTCCTGTATTAAAGTATCGTGTTGGAAACAAATATCAATTCACAGGGTGTATCTGTAAATAACCTTCGTGAACACGTTTTAGGATCTGTGGTATTAGATGTGAAAATAGGTGCTCTAGATACGGAAATTAACGTTTACGTTGTTAGAGATATGTCACAGCCAGTATTAATTGGATGGGATTTCCTTCAAGCAAAGGATGTTTTAATTGATTCCAAATTTGGCTGCCTCAAATTTAACGGTGGCTCAGTTCCATTGTTAGCATTGTGGAAAGCCTTCACTCGGATTTGTTCAGCTATAGCTGATACTACGGTTGATATACCTTCACGTTCAGAGATGGCTATTAGTATTAAATTAAACCCAGTGCATGCTTATGATATGGTTCTTGATGGTTATACAAGAGTTTTGGAACCTGAGAGTGTTTTCAGTAAGGATAATGGTTTAATGGTAGCTCGTACAGCTGGTTCCCAAAAACACGGAATATCACTAGTAAAAATTATGAACATTATAGACCACCCTATCAATAGGTACCTTTTATGCGCCGGTTGAACAAGTCATGATGATAGCTAGAGTTGGAATCTATGAGTTCATGGATTACCAACCGATTAAAATACCATTGGATAAGGATTTTAACAAAGAAGAAAAGAAGCACAATATTTCAGTGCATGATTCGTCATTGTCCAACAGTCAATTGAAAAAGGCTTCTCAATTATTGGATGAGTATGAAGACACTTTTTGTCTTCTGGTGAAAATGATCAGGGGAGAACAAATGTCTTGTCTCATACAATAAATACTGGTTCTTCTCTTCCTATAAGACAGCAGTCTAGACGAATACCAATATAGTGGCTGATATGTTAAAATGATGTTATTGAGGAAGGGCATGGCCCCTTGGCTTCTCCAATAATGTTGGTAGGAAAAGACGATGGCTCAGTGCGATTTTGTGTCGATTATCGATGCATTAATGAGGTCACTCACAAAGACGCACACTGTTTGCCACGTATAGATATCTGCCTTGATGCTTTAGCGGATGCCACAATTTTCAGCACAATGGACTATGCCAGTGGCTATAGGCAGGTGGAGATGGATAAAGTTGACCGTGAGAAGACTGCGTTTACAACAGGTGCTAATTTGTAGCAGTTTAAAGTAATAAGCCTTGGCCCCACTAATACACCAGCTACTTTTCAGAGATTGATGGAGTATTGAGCGGATTAAGTTGGTGCACTTACCTAGTGCATCTCGATGATATAATTGTGTTCAGCTCACCATTGGAACAGCATATCACTCAGTTACGTGAGGTATTTGACTGCCTCCATGGAGTAAATCTAAAGCTTAAGATGATGCAGTGCAAGTTCTTTAGAAATAGTGTTATTTTTCTGGGACTTTGTGCTTCAGCCAATGGAATTTCACCTGGCCCCAGCAATATCGAAAAGGTTTTAAACTATCCAGAACCAAGGCCAGCAGCAGAGGTTAAATCCTTCGTAGCTCTTGCTTCATATCATAGAAAATGTATTTCTGGTTTTGCTACTTTACAACAGTTGACACTGAAGGATGCGATATTTTCTTTGACTGCAGATTGTTCAGAGACATTTCATAAGCTATGTCAGGCATTAACTAGTCATCCGATCTTGGCATACTCTGATTTTACGTCTTCATTTACCTTGTTTGATACATCACATTCATCAGTAGGTGCAGTACTATCACAGTATAGAGATGGAAAGGAGGTTGCCATAGCATATGCAAGCACAACACTAAAATGTCAGAATGTAATTGGTATACATATGACAAAGAGTTTTGGGCAATAGTATGGGCCATTCATTGTGGTGAATGACCACAAGCCTATGTTGAATATCAGGTCCAATAAAGCAGGCAGTGACCAAACTAAGAGGCGAGAAAGATGGTCTATCGAACTTAGTGTGTATGACTTCGATCATTAAACATAGAGCTGGTCCGTTGCATACCAATGTCGATACATTGTCCAGATTTCCGATTGGTCAAGTTGAGAAAGTTCTGTCAGTGTCTCAGTCAGTAGTGGAATGTGACCGCTATACTGACTTAGATTCTATTGGCAAGCAGGAACACCAAAGTGATCCAGATATTGCTGCAGTTGTTAGTATGCATGTCAACCATACGAAACATATGTTTGTGCCAAGTTTACCTGAGACAGCAGGCTCTACCTTGAGAAGTGTGTATGTGGAGTGGTCAAGATTAATTGTGAAAGATGGTGTTTCATATCGGAAGTGAGAAAACGAAACGGGTGGTCAAGAGTGGTTGCAATTAGTAGGTCCCAAATCTTCGTCAAGCTTCATATTAAAAGCGCTGCATAGTTTTCCAATGGGAGGACATCTTGTCAATGAAAATACCTTGTCCAAAGTGAATCAACGTTTTTACTTGGTAGGTTATGTCCAAGATGTTCATGATTGGTGTAAGCAATGTTTGGAGTACGCATAAAGTAAGAATCCACCTAAAGGATGCAGAGCTCCTTTGTGCTCAGAGTTACCTTCCAGACCTATGGAAAGAATAGGAATCGATGTACTGGGTGGTCTCGCCACTTCTGATAATGGTAATATGTATATTATGGTCATGACAGATTATTTTACTCGTTATCCTGAAGCATTTGCTGTTAAAGATCATAAAGACATGACAATTGGAAGTTCTTGTAAATGAATTTATTTGTAGGCATGGTGCTCCTGACCGCATTCATACAGACCATGGGGCCGAATTTTAGTCCAGTTTGTTTGCGTAAGTGAATACCTTGTTAGGCATAACTACGACTCAGACAACACCATACTGTTGCTGATGACATTGCTAGCATATAGATCCAGTTTGAATGATACAACCAAGTTTACACCTTATTTTTCTTAACATGGTCGTGAAGTCCATTTTGACCGGATAAAGCCATTTGCTGGTATTTCTTCTGAAAAGGATCATCTAAATACAGTCATTAGACACGAAAACCAGTCTTGTTCTGACGGTGGTGGGGTGTTACCTGCTACTGAAGAACAAGAAGTTGGGGTACCATATGTAATTTCAACATCAACTGTGTCCGCATCCACAGTGAGCGATCACGGTCGTGAGAGTGAATCTGAACCATGAGCTATCATTAGTTTGGAATCCCTCGGTGGGAAGAGAAATCAAGACGTTATGCAACCCGACTCCATTTCTGACACTGTTGATGGTGCGCCTGATGGAGATTTTGCTGTAGCTGAGTCTCTTCCCTCATATACCACAAGGGTAGGGTATAGAACTAGATGTCCAGATAGGTTTAGGGATTTTGTAACTTAAAATTGTTGTTAGTTATGATTGGTAAAATTGTATAAATAGTTGTTCATAGTTCCTTCCCTTCTATAGTCCCTTTTTCGTACCCAATTCCCTTCCTGTAAATAATTGTACATTTACCATTATATTAAGGTTTCTTTGATTTGGTAGGCTTTACTGCTGGACCATTTATCGCGTAGATAACTGTTGATAGCTAAGTTGCTTTGGTTTGGTAGGCTGTACTGCTGGACCATTTTAAAATCCATAAACGTGTGTATCATGCAGTTAAATACTATAGCTCCTTGCGTCATGACATGCTTTCTGGGTAGGGGTGAAGAATGTAGCCTGGAAGATTATGTTCCTGACCAACAGGTCCATGTTTTATATTGAGCCCAACAGGAAAGGTAACCGGGAACCAGTGGCCTAGTAACAAGTGGCTACTAGACGTAACCAGGAAATGAAGGAGCTTACAGCGTGGACAGAAATGAAGGCGAATTAATGAGCAATGTAAGCATGTTACACAACTACTACTACCACCACTACTACTACTACTACTACTACTTCTAGTACTACTACTTCTTTTTTTTTTTTTTTTTTTTGATGACACGATCAACGGATCTTGCGGAAAACCTTTAATATCCAAAAATATATAAAAGGCTGACAAAACTATACAATACACTAACACTGAACAGACGTCAAAGTAAAAACAACTTTCAAAAATTCGCCAGTCTTTCCATCATAAATAATATCATTCAAAATATATGCGCAATAAAAATATATACTGCCGTAATACAATAAACGCCATACATACATTATTATGACCAGTTTCTGAACAGGCCCGGGTAATTGATTTTGTAGCCGACAAAACGCGAGTATTTAAACGCAAACGTTTTGTCAGCAGTACAGCGAACAATAGCAAATATCGCCTCTGCAAATTAAGCTTTCTCTTTACTTGGCGAGAACTTTTCTGAAAATGCACGTGATCGCTTGCGGTCTGGGTAAACAATAACAAACACCGCTGCTATTTTGAAAAAATGATCTGTGTTTACATAGAGATACTGATTCCAATATTACCCCGGGTCGTTTGCAATTCAAACAATACAATGATCTTAATTTAATACTGGCCATTAAAAAACATCCGAAACGACTGGAAGCAGCAGTCAGATACGGCAGCAACCGCCTCCAATCAAGGAATGCCCGTATTTAAGCGTTAATATATATATATACATTAAAAATCTATTCTTAAAAATGTTACACAAAATGATACAGATGGAATTTAAAACATTACAACATTACATTATTTCCATACTCGGCAAACTAAGGAAATTTGTAATCATCATGGTGACGCTTTAAAACCATTCTATGGCGAAGTAGACCAAACCCCTGTCTCTTCAGTTGTATTGAGGAATGTTAATTTCGATTTGGAGGCCAAGAGAAGACCATTTTTGAAAACTTACCAGTTGAATGACTGCATCGACAACCGAGCCAGCCACTACAGTGCTAAATTTCCCAAATATTCTTCTCTCGGCCCGCAAATGGTCACTCAATCAGCAAATATTTTGACATTCCTTAACAAATGCTGCCATTAAATGGCTAATAGTCAGATTTTCTTTTTCAAATAATATTAATTTAAACTCCTGTGGTACTTCAATACAGGATCTGTGGTGTTCATAAATTAAAAATTATCCAGTTCATAGGTGACAATTCTACTATGTTGGTTACACACCATGTATATTTAAACCTTTCAATCTTCCCTTTCTTCATCAACCGAAAAAGTTCTCCTTGGAGGAAAATTAGCATACTGGCGCGAAAAATGGCTTTCAATGAAACTACGCTGTTCATGTTATCATGGCCCAGTACCTTAGCACATCTATATCTCCAAATTGTCCAAACCGCCATTGTAACAAGACAAATTAGGACATCTTGCAGGCTGTTTGTAAGATGCATTTGTACATGTTTAAAATCTCTAAATAAAATAATATTAGCTGTCAATTTCATGTGACTGATCCCGAAATCCTTTAAAACTGTCTCTATGTGATTCCAGAACTCAAGAATGACTGAACATTTAAGGAATAAGTGCTCGATTGTTTCCTCCTGCGATTCACAAAGAGGGCATCGATTACTGGTTGTGACGTGACATTTTTGTAATAGATGACCAACCCAAAGTCTGCGATGGAGAAGTCGCCAAACTACATCCTTTGCGTTATATGGTATAGAGGGCAAGTGTACATTTTTCCAGACAGTTTTCAATTCAAAGGGTTTATAACATGTGTCATTCCAAACAGCTACAGCTTTTGGTGTTTTAGCGTGTTTTTGTATCAAAACTGTATACCAGTCATGGGAACTCATATGACATTTGAATACATTTTCATCGTAAAGCAAGATGGGTGGAGCTATTTCCTGTTTGCTAGTGGAATTTTGTAATTTAAACCAATCCGGAGGAACTGCCTTCCTAATATGAATTAATAATCTCTGAGCGTCGATGGTTCTCAGCTTACATTTCGCTGATAGGGTCTGCCTGGAAACCCACGATCGGGAATCAAGCGCAATCACATCTAAGATAAGATAAGATAAGATAAGAATCTTTATTTATCGAGGGTAAATCTTCAGAGCAATGCCCTGATCTCCCAGAGGCCCTCGCCAAATAACTATATGAACTAATTAGAATTATATTTACAAAATTTACAAATCATGCACAAAATATATACAAAACTATACATAATTGTTGCATTGAAAACCTATTTTCAACCATTTCAATATCAAATATCAAATGGCGGAAAGACGACAATAATAAGTATGTATTTGTAATTCTATGCTAATGTAATAAACATGCTGTTGAGTATTTTGAAACTAATTTGACTGGGTGTCGTTTCTGCCTTAGGCAGATACAGCACTCAGACAAACTACCTTCAAAATATCCAATAGTTTATTTAGTTTTCTATAAAATGATAACCAAAATCTGCGGAGATCGACCGAATCCAACACGAATGATGAGTAGGTGGAGCTTCGATAGAGATGGGCGGGGCATAGATAAACCCGGAGAAGTCCGTTAGTTTCGGGAGATTAATGAACACTGGGGCCCAGAAAGTTATTAGCCCTGGGCCCCGAGCAGGTTAAATTCGGCTCTTATGGTTAGATACTATTATATTTTGCAATCGATAAATTATTATTATTATTATTATTATTATTATTATTATTATTATTATTATTATTAATTATTATTATTATTATTATTATTATTATTATTATTATTATTATTATTAATGCAGGTACGTTGAAACAAAGCATAAAATCATTGAAAGTGTGTATGTATGTGCATGTTGTGCTTAAAAGATGATAGCGTTTCTGAATTTATAACACACGTAGGAAGGGAATTCCAATTTTGACTAGCTGTGTATGTGAAACTGTATTTTCCATAGTTGGTTCGTATTTTCGGAGGCTTCAAATGGCTATTAGTTTTAGTTCGTAGATGTAATGTGTGTGCTGTCTCTATGGGTGTAAGCATGTCGCTGATGTACTTAGGTGTATGGTTGTTTAGTGCTTTGTATGTCATAATGTTTGATTTAATAGTTATACGTTGTGATAGTGGCGTCAATTTCAATTCATCATATAATTGCCGCGATGGTGTTCTATGTGGGACGTCTAAGATGATTCTCGCTGCACGTTTTTGAAGTTTTTCTAGTTTGCTCAACAATGTTGGCATACCTGCGTAATATACGAGAGAACAGTAATCAATGTGCGAAAGTATGTATGATTTGTAAAATAAGGTTCGTTGCTCAACATTCATGTACCGTTTATTTTTCTTTAACATAAAAATTAGGGAAGATATTTTGCTACAAATTTTGTTGATGTGTTGTTGCCAGGAGAGATTGTTGTTAATATTTAAGCCTAAGAGTTTTGCATTTTCTACACTTTCTATTTCTCCATCGACGATAGATATTTTAATTTCCGGATTTATCTGTTTTAGTTTGAATTTAGTGCCTATCATTAGTAATTTGGTCTTGTCGGTATTTATAACCATTTTATTGTTTTGACACCAATCATGGACGGATGCCATATCAGCTGTTAATTTTTCAGTTATATTTGCTACATTATCGAAATGGCAATGCATGGTTGTATCGTCACAATACATATCGACATTACAGGTAAGATTCATATGGAGGTCATTCACGTAGATAATAAATAGCAAAGGTCCTAACACAGAGTCTTGCGGTACGCCTACCGTGACTGGTAACATGCCAGATGTTTTGTCCGAGATTGAAACATACTGCTGTCTGTTTTCTAAATACGATCTAAACCATTTTTGCGCAAATGCATGAAACTTATAAATGCCTAGTTTTCGTAGCAGTATGTCGTGGTTTACAAGGTCAAACGCTTTTCTGAAGTCTATCATAATAGCTCCAACGAATTCTCCATTATCGACTGCAAATCGCCACGTGTCTATTAATTTTAGCAACGCGGTTTCGCAGGAGTGTTTGGGTCTAAAGCCGGACTGAGATTCGCATAATAGATCATATGTAGTCAAAAATTTATATAGATAATTGTGTACATGTCTTTCCAGAATTTTCGATAAAATTGGCAGAATAGAAATGGGCCTATAATTACTAATTTCGCTTTTATTATCGGACTTGTGTAAGGGTTTAACTTTTGCGCATTTCCACATGGTAGGAAATACTCCTGTATCAATACTCTTATTAATAATGGCGGTGATTGATGGTGCGATAACTGGAGCGGCCAGCTTTAGGAATCTGCTAAGTGCTGGATCCCATTAGTTGCTAATGATGGGAAATAAAGAGCTCTATTGGACAGGGTAATGTTATCATTTCCCCACAATTGTTGGTTTAAAGCATCTCCCCATGTCAATGGTGATTGAGTGGTTTTAGAAAACATACTTAATGCCTTGCGTAAGTCCTGATATAGCCCAGACCGCTTAATATGTCACTGAGATTTGAATTACGAATCTAGGGGTGCTTTGTGGAAGTGCTGTGGTGCAGATTGGTGGTCCCAGCATCGGCTGCTGTGTTTCGCCTATGGTCATGGTTACACCCTGCTGCGCCTAGTACTCTTGGTCATATGTACATCTTGACTTGTTGAGCAGTCGGTGGTCTTATTGCTGTTGTTATCATTTCCTGTGTTAATCGCTACGCAAGTCTTCTTTTCTGTGCTAGTGTCACTTCATGCTATCCACAAAGATGCGGCTTCAGAAAGAAGTGACATGTTCAGTCGGAATCGTTATAAAGTTCAATATTAATATGTCTGAATCTGCAAGCGATCTGCACCAGTGTCTCTGCGTCTTACCACAAATTGTGAACGAGGAGACCAGGCACCTCTCTACCGGTAATTGGAATCACTACCAAGCATAGGCATGCTTATGCACAGGCAGTAAGACTTTGTGATGTACCGGTATATGTATGGCCTGTTCAGTCAAATTCAAATTTTCTTTCTTTGAAGCAGATATAACGTGTGTTCTTGAATAATTAGACTGTTGTTGCTTAGACTATTGTAGCTGGCCGTGAATTCCACTGTGACACCACTCTATTCGCGGAAAAGTGCTTGGGAATATCTTTGTTGCTGCTTTTTAAGTTGAACTTGACATTATCACCTTGGGCTGTGTAATACTGGATGGTTCGAAAAAGTAGTCCTTTTTAATATTATATAGATCGTTAATGAAATTAAACATTTCAAGAAAATATCCTCAAACCCGTCTATATTTCAGTGACATAAGATTTAAGGCTTCAAGTCGTTCCGTGTAGCTATACTCACTAATGTATAGGACAGGTGTGACTCCTACACTGACGCTTACTACTACGTCGACTACTACCAATATAGAATACGTATTTGTTCAAGGGACAGTGTCTACTGGATATAGTTCTTGTATTTACGACGCTATGCACATTGTAGGAACTGGTAATGATGTGTATATTATTCTGCATTTCTATTCGGTCATCAGCCAACCTCCCACAATTCCTAAACAGTTGTATGTGCAAGGTAGTATGGGAAGTTAGATGACGGCTGAGTATCATGTTCTAGTCTCCATATATTCGTGATACATTGATAAATAAGGGCATATCTATGTGTTAATGTCACTCTGCATATACAAAGTCACCTGTGTAGCTCAACAGTATTGAGAACATCCAGGAGAGGTAACTAATTTTTCCTTATTATGAATCATCCTGGGATCGGGACCAATTTTTTCGGAAATAATGAGAATGTTGGCATTTTAATATTTAAAACTAGCATTAGTGTGGGGTAGTTGCTCGTGCCAGGGTTAGAGGATTAGAGTTAGTAGTATGACTAGGAGTGGGGTTAGTGATAGCGCTATGGTTAACGGTTAGGATTACATTCAGGTTTATGGTTATGGTTAGGGTGAGGGTTTTGAATAATTAGACTGTTGTTGCTTAGACTATTGTAGCTGGCCGTGAATTCCACTGTGACACCACTCTATTCGCGAAAAAGTGCTTGCGAATATCTTTGTTGCTGCTTTTTAAGTTGAACTTGACCTTATTACCATGAGCTGTGTAATACTGGATGGTTCGAAAAAGTAGTCCCTTTTAATATTATATAGATCGTTAATTAAATTAAACATTTCAAGAAAATCTCCTCAAACCCGTCTATATTTCAGTGACATAAGATTTAAGGCTTCAAGTCGTTCCGTGTAGCTATACTCACTAATGTATAGGACAGGTTTGACTCCTACCCTGACCCTTACTACTACGTCGACTACTACTAATATAGAATACGTATTTGTTCAAGGGATAGTGTCTACTGGATATAGTTCTTGTATTTACGATGCTATGCACATTGTGGGAACTGGTAATGATGTGTATATTATTCTGCATTTCTATTCGGTCATCAGCCAACCTCCCACAATTCCTAAACAGTTGTATGTGCAAGGTAGTATGGGAAGTTAGATGACGGCTGAGTATCATGTTCTAGTCTCCATATATTCGTGATACATTGATAACTAAGGGCATATCTATGTGTTAATGTCACTCTGCATATACAAAGTCACCTGTGTAGCTCAACAGTATTGAGAACATCCAGGAGAGGTAACTAATTTTTCCTTATTATGAATCATCCTGGGATCGGGACCAATTTTTTCGGAAATAATGAGAATGTTGGCATTTTAATATTTAAAACTAGCATTAGTGTGGGGTAGTTGCTCGTGCCAGGGTTAGAGGATTAGAGTTAGTAGTATGACTAGGAGTGTGGTTAGTCATAGCGCTATGGTTAACGGTTAGGATTACATTCAGGTTTAGGGTTACGGTTAGGGTGAAGGTTGGGGCTAGGTCTAGTATTAGGGCTAGGCGTAAGCTTAGGATTCGGGTTAGTGTTAAGGATAGAGATTGGTTAGGGTTAGGCTTAGGCTTAGTGTTAGTGTTAATGTTAGGGTTGGAGTTAGTGTTAGGGTTAGTGTTAGGGCTATAGCTAGTGTTAGTGTTAGGGTTAGGGATATGGTTATGGTTAGTGTTCGGTTACGTTTTACGATTAGGGTTAGGATTATGGTACGGGTTAGCCTTAACACAAACACTAAAATTAACCCTAATCCAAACCATAACCATAACCATAACCCTAACTGTAACACTAGTGTTAACCCTCACACTATCCCTAACTCTAATACTAACCCTTAACATAACCCTAAACATAGCCCTAAACATAACCCTAACCATAAGCATAAACCTAGCCCTAAACCTAACACTAATACCATCGATAAACATAACAGTAACTTTAACCATAACACTAACACTAGCATTAATCCTAAGCCTGTCACTAATCCGAATCCTAACACTAACCCTAACTCTAACCCAAACCCTCACCCTAGCCCTAACATTACCCATTAGGGTTCATGTCCTGGTGAGTGTTAGGTTAAAGTTTAGGATTAGGGTTAATGCTAGGGTTATGGTTAGGGTTACTATTAGTGTTAGGCTAAGGTTTAGGGATAGGGTTAATGTTATGCTTAGCATTAGGATTAGTGTAACCAAAAGTGTTAGCGTTAGGGTTAGGTTTAGGGTTAGGCTTATGGCTACGAATGTGGCACTATTTTAGTATTAGTGCTATGGTTATGGTCATGGTTAAAGCTAAGGTTAGGGTTAGTGTTAGTGTTATGGTTAGTGTTATGGTTATGGTTAGGGCTATGGCTATAGTTAAGGTTATGGCTAGGGATATGGTTATGGTTAGAGTTAGGTTTAGTGTTAGGGTTAGGTTTCGTGTTATGGTTAGTGGTAGTGTTAGTTGTGTGATTAGCGTTAAGAGTCAGGGTTGGGATTAGAGGTATAGTTATGGTCAGTTCTAGCACTATTGGTTAGTTTTGCGATTAGAGGTAGGGTTAATGTTAGCATTAGTGCTAGGGTTGTGGTTAGCATTCAGCTTATCTTTATGGTTAGAGGTATGGCTATGGCTAGTGGTAATACTATGAGTGAGGATCAGGATCAGGGCTGGGGTAATTGTAACTGGGAATTAGAATTGGTTGTAATTTAATTCCTTTTGTCAAGAATTGGTAGGGAATTGGTAATTTGGTAGATTTGTAATTTTAATTGTAATTAATTATTTTGCTCAGGTAATTGGTAATTGAAAATTCATTTACCAATTATCTTAGATTTAACTCTGACTATTCATCTATTTTACTTATTTTATTCTTTTTGATCATTATAATCTAAAGCATATTATGTTTAATATTTTCAAAACTTATTTGGCTGGGAGCTGCTGCTGCCTATTGATTACATTTATAATTTAGACAACAAAAATTATATAAAATTACCCGTTACACACAATACATGTATATAACAAATTCATTGTAAAGTAGTATTCTGTTCAATATTAAAAAGAAATTAATTCGAAACTGTTGCTACCCAAGGCATCAATTGCTTCCATTTAAATTATTTTGAAAATATTCAACATATTATTTGTACGGTTACTTTGAAATTGAGAAGTAATTACTGAGAGGACTAAATAATATCTGGTTCAGCACTATCCCATATATTTACTAACTACGTGTGATACTTATCACCCCGGTGTTCCTTGGACGTGGGTGGCCTGACCCCTCTCTCCTGAAATTCTCAAGCCTCAATTTTAAGTCAAATGAATATATATGTAGGAGAAAGTGTTGACTATTTTGAAACTAATTTGACTAGGAGCTCTTGGTGCCATACGAAAGATATATGAAATATTCAAAAGTGTATGCCTTTCATTATAACTTTCTCGGCTGCGGCGTTTAAAATTTGAAAGGAACCCGTATCATGCCAGGCATTAGAAACATTTTCCTTCCAGGCATTAGAACACTTATCTCTCCAGGCATTAGAACCCTTATCCTTCCAGGCATTAGAACCATTATCTTTCCAGGTATTAGAGCCATTATCATTGCAGGCATTAGAACCCTTATCTTTCCAGGCATTAGAACCCTTATCCTTCCAGGCATTAGAACCATTATCTTTCCAGGTATTAGAGCCATTATCATTCCAGGCATTAGAACACTTATCCTTTCAGGCACTAGAACCCTTATCCTTCTAGACATTAGAACGCTAATCATTCCAGAAATCAGAAAGAACCCTTATCATTCCAGGCATTAGAACACTTATCCTTCCAGGCATTAGCACCCTTATCCTTCCAGGCACTAGAACCCTTATCCTTCTAGACATTAGAATGCTTATCATTCCAGGAATCAGAAAGAACCCTTATCATTCCAGGCATTATAACCCTTATCCTTTCAGGCATTAGAACACTTATCCTTCCATGCATTAGAACCCTTATCCTTCAAGGCATTAGGACCCTTATCTTTCCAGGTAATAGAACACTTATTCTTCAAGGCATTAGAACACGTATCATTCCAGGCATTAGAACCATTGGCCTTATCCTTCCAGGCATTAGAACCCTTATCATTCCAGGCATCAGAAAGAACCCTTATCATTCCCGGCATTAGAACCCCTATCCTTCCAGGTATTAGTATATGTATCCTTCCAGGCATTAAAACACGTATCCTTCCAGGCATTAGAACCCTTATCATTCCAGGCATCAGAAAGAACACTTATCATTCCAGGCATTAGAACCCTTATCATTCCAGGAATTAGAACCCTTATCCTTCTATGCATTAACACATATTCTTCCAGGCATTAGAACCCTTATCATTCCTGGCATTAGACCACTTATCCTTCCAGGCATTATAACACTTATCATTCCAGGCATTAGATCCCTTATCATTCCAAGTATCAGAAATAACCCTTATCATTCAAGGCATTAAAACCCTAATCCGTCCAGGCGTTAGAACCTGTATCCTTCCAGGCATCATACAGAACCCTTATCATTCCAGGCATTATAACCCTTATCATTCCAGGCATTAGAACCATTATCCTTCTAGGTATTAGAACACTTATTGTTCCAGGCATTAGAATCCTTATCATGCCAGGCATTAGAACCATTGGCCTTATCCTTCCAGGCATTAGAACCCTTATCCTTCCAGGCATTAGAACCCTTATCTTTCCAGGCATTAGGCCCCTTATCTTTCCAGGTAATAGAACACTTATTCTTCCAGGCATTAGAACACGTGTCATTCCAGGCATTAGAACCATTGGCCTTATCCTTCCAGGCATTAGAACCCTTATCATTCCAGGCATCAGAAAGAACCCTTATCATTCCCGGCATTAGAACCCCTATCCTTCCAGGTATTAGAATATTTATCCTTACAGGCATTAAACACGTATCCTTCCAGGCATTAGAACCCTTATCCTTCCAGGCATTAGCACCCTTATCCTTCCAGGCACTAGAACCCTTATCCTTCTAGACATTAGAATGCTTATCATTCCAGGAATCAGAAAGAACCCTTATCATTCCAGGCATTATAACCCTTATCCTTTCAGGCATTAGAACACTTATCCTTCCATGCATTAGAACCCTTATCCTTCAAGGCATTAGGACCCTTATCTTTCCAGGTAATAGAACACTTATTCTTCCAGGCATTAGAACACGTATCATTCCAGGCATTAGAACCATTGGCCTTATCCTTCCAGGCATTAGAACCCTTATCATTCCAGGCATCAGAAAGAACCCTTATCATTCCCGGCATTAGAACCCCTATCCTTCCAGGTATTAGTATATGTATCCTTCCAGGCATTAAAACACGTATCCTTCCAGGCATTAGAACCCTTATCATTCCAGGCATCAGAAAGAACACTTATCATTCCAGGCATTAGAACCCTTATCATTCCAGGAATTAGAACCCTTATCCTTCTATGCATTAACACATATTCTTCCAGGCATTAGAACCCTTATCATTCCTGGCATTAGACCACTTATCCTTCCAGGCATTATAACACTTATCATTCCAGGCATTAGATCCCTTATCATTCCAAGTATCAGAAATAACCCTTATCATTCAAGGCATTAAAACCCTAATCCGTCCAGGCATTAGAACCTGTATCCTTCCAGGCATCATACAGAACCCTTATCATTCCAGGCATTATAACCCTTATCATTCCAGGCATTAGAACCATTATCCTTCTAGGTATTAGAACACTTATTGTTCCAGGCATTAGAATCCTTATCATGCCAGGCATTAGAACCATTGGCCTTATCCTTCCAGGCATTAGAACCCTTATCCTTCCAGGCATTAGAACCCTTATCCTTCCAGGCACTAGAACACTTATCCTTCTAGACATTAGAATGCTTATCATTCCAGGAATCAGAAAGAACCCGTATCATTCCAGGCATTATAACCCTTATCCTTTCAGGCATTAGAACACTTATCCTTCCAGGCATTAGAACCCTTATCCTTCCAGGCATTAGAACCCTTATCTTTCCAGGCATTAGGCCCCTTATCTTTCCAGGTAATAGAACACTTATTCTTCCAGGCATTAGAACACGTGTCATTCCAGGCATTAGAACCATTGGCCTTATCCTTCCAGGCATTAGAACCCTTATCATTCCAGGCATCAGAAAGAACCCTTATCATTCCCGGCATTAGAACCCCTATCCTTCCAGGTATTAGAATATTTATCCTTACAGGCATTAAACACGTATCCTTCCAGGCATTAGAACCCTTATCATTCCAGGCATCAGAAAGAACACTTATCATTCCAGGTATTAGAACCCTTTTCATTCCAGGAATTAGAACCCTTATCCTTCTATGCTTTAACACATATTCTTCCAGGCATTAGACCACTTATCCTTCCAGGCATTAGAACACTTATCATTCCAGGCATTAGATCCCTTATCATTCCAAGATCCGTCCAGGCATTAGAACCTGTATCCTTCCAGGCATCATACAGAACCCTTATCATTCCAGGCATTATAACCCTTATCATTCCAGGCATTAGAACCCTTATCCTTCTAGGTATTAGAACACTTATTCTTCCAGGCATTAGAACCCTTATCATGACAGGCATTAGAACCATTGGCCTTATCCTTCCAGGCATTAGAACCCTTATCATTCTAGGCATCAGAAAGAACCCTTATCATTCCAGACATTAGAACCCGTATCCTTCCAGGTATTAGAATCTGTATCCTTCAAGGCATTAAAACACTTATCCTTCCAGGCATTAAAACCCTTATCATTCCATGCATCATAAAGAACCCTTATCATTCCAGGCATTAGAACCCTTGTCCATCCAGGCATTAGAACCTGTATACGTCAACTAGATGATAATTCGATTAGTGAACAGTTCGTTTTCCAAATAGAATAGGTTATGACACCATCCAAACGGACTTGCATTTACATCTTAGTGGGAAATGTGCTGAAGAAAACAAACCATTCGATGATAAACCATGGGCCAGAATCAGTCAATATGACATCACAAGGCCACATCGTACACGAGCTCTCAGTATTTTAGTATCAAACTATCTGCCATTTATGATAAGGCAATAGGTTATCATACACAGTGATATAAAGAGCTCACAGCTATTCGCAAACAAACACAAGATGATGTTCCGAGCACATCCGTAAAACTAGTTCTACGAACATGTGTTGCAGATTGCCCCGATAGCAGGTATACACGTATTTGCAAAGAAGCACCTTTTTTGTTTGGCTGTATCAGAGTCTCCAGGGAAAAGATGGAGAGAACCCCTTGGAAACCTCGAGATGGATCGAGCTGAAAGAAGCATCAAGGATGCCGTTAAAAACCGGACGCTCATGATATGCTTGACGGATATCTGGGCTCAAGTTCACATCGAAGGAAGTTAGATATCATCAGTATTGTCGGAGGGATTATATCAGTAAAGCAAATACAGTAACGAACAGATATAAACCACATGAATACGCAAGAAAAATAACATTTCCCAAAGCAGCATTTGATACTCTCAAAGAACACATGAATGTGAACTTGATAGAAAACCAAGGCTCTGAGATACTGACCTCACTTCACAAGGGATAAATGGCAAGCATGAATTACTCTACATATCATGTCAGTCGTCTGTGTGAGAGGAGTCTCAAGGAATATCGAGATGATTTGAGAAATAATAAAATTCCAAACAAAGAACGGATTTTTATCTATAATTCCATAATCAACGAGAAAGGGGCAACACGCAGAGCAAGATTTGGTGAGATGTCAATCAAAGAGGGAACCTTCTACCTCAAATCACTTATCTCTTAATATGCAGAATAATGAGGAATAGCACCAGCCCATAACAGTTGAAAACCTAAATTCAAGACCTGGCAAATGCTTTCTGTACATTTAGACTTCTTCAGAGTACTATTTACAGGAGCCAGTGTATCTACAACAACAGCCAGAAGTTAAAGGCTGGTAAAATCTGTATCAGATGGTATTGGGTTTGTAACAACGATAGGGCAACAAATCCCTCAAAATATATTTGCATGGGATTTGGTCTCAAGCGCCTAACTGGTCAGGTGGTATATATAAGCAGTCGCTTTGGTCACTGTGTCAACTACCACATGGTTCGGCTCGGGCTGGAAACAGAGTCAACCCTTGCTACAAACATATGGTAGATGGGCTCAACTAGCTTGCTGGCTTGTGCGCTGGAATAGTTTGAAACAACTATGATGAAACAACAGAGACCATTATCAGGTAGCGGTACACTACATGATACGGTTGACATCTGCTATCAAAATATGCTGCCTACTGTTATCCATGCATCCCCTTTCTCTGTCTGTAACCTCCACAAGTGGTGGAAAAACATTAACACTGGAGGAAACTTTTCTTGAACCATGTTGGAAGAAACCTAATATAACAGCATTCCATATCAGCTGCAAGATATGCAGAGACCACTGTATGTAACCAATGTTAAACACAGATATGTTTTGGATGATGTGCATGGTCAAAGGGGAACCCCCGGTGTGGGCTGGCTGTAATTCACCCATCCCAGACGCTCCTCCACAACACAAAAAATATCTTACATGGACAATCTTGGACAGCCTCGAGTCAGACTTGATGTTATAGCCGAGACTGTGTATTTCTCAGCGAGTAACGCGTACATATGCAGTAGTTCACTACGATCTGGCTGTAGCTAAGCCAACTATGCAGATCCAAGCAGCTGAATTTCCTTTGTTTGATGTCTTTGTTGGAGCTTTCCATATAGAGCTAGCCTACTTTGGAGCCTGTTGTCACTAATAGATCGAGCAGGTGGACCGCATATCCTCTCTAAGTCCTGGTACCAGGTTCACTTAATGGATTTATCCTTTGAAAGCATCATAACCGGTACAAATATTTAATATATTTGATAGGAATAATGAACCATATTTAACAATGTTCAAATGATGGATAATTCATTGAGCCAGCATGCAAAACATGTGCTAACTTAGCTATTATTATCGCAACACTGTGATATTCGCTATGTGCATGGCTCAGTGGAGCATAGCAAAGATTTTGCAACCTGGACCTTAATGAGCACGTTGCACATGGTACAATCACTCTTAGCAAAAGATTGATGAGAATTTATGCTGAAGACACAAATAAATCTATCAATGGTGATCATGCAAGCACTAGCCATTTTGGGTGATTTATGTATAATTGATCGATATTTTCCTGATATTCAGCAGGGCCTTCGGTGCAAATGATGCTGACCTCTCCATCTTTATCCTTGGTAAAATGTGTCTGATTCTCTGTGCTGAGAACTGACATAATTATGCAAGATGTATGGCGAAATATTTCTTGAAACTCCTCATTATGGAAAACGCATACCCAGGCAAACGTACAGTCTTACAGAATGGCGCCCTCTCTTGTAGAAGAAGCAGGCGACCTTTCTCCAGAACTCCAATCAACATTGCATTAGAGCAAACAGCGAATGCTGATGCAGCTTCTCATTCCACTGGCATAACAACCGTTGGACAGACAGCCTCGACTGCTGGATGATCACACGATGTGTGAGGAGTGCCATAGTCGACAATTTGTTGGTGATTTCTGGAATGAAGACAAATCTCCAAATCCCTAAAGCCTTACCAAATCAAGAAGGATAAGGAGGAAATGCACACATTGATTGAAAGAATAGAGAACAGAATGAATCACTTATCCAAAAAGCAGATGAGAATCTGTACTGTCTGTCTTACAACAGGTGTGAACGTAGCAGACAACGTCATGGAAGACCTCTTGGGGTGCCGTGCTTGTTGTCTACAAGACGCAGTACATTTCAAGAAACCAATACCCAGATGGAAAGTGAGGAATTTCGAATCAGCATCTGTAACGTACACAGTTGGCGTAAAGGATCGCAGGGTGGTTGAATTGTAAGGTACCAGAGATCTGTTTGTACGACTCCTCTACCTTAGTACGATTGAGAACATTGTTTGGTAGGTCTTCAAGTATCCTCGGCCACCTGCGTCTCACTCACTAGCTCATCAAGATAGAATTTTGAACATACTGACAAGGAAAAGATGTTACATACGCTTGGGAGTATGGTAGAAAGTGATGCTCCAGACAATATCAACGTCATAATAGTAGATGCCATGATCTTTCTGCACACCATCCAGAATCCATTTCAGTCATATGGCAAGATTGTAAAAGATATCCGGCATACGTTGTGTGATGTGTCGAGCCATGCTGACTTTGTGTGTGACATATACTGGGATCCATCAATAAAAGAGGCAGAAAGGAACAGAGGTGGTGCTGCAGAAATGCCATTCAGAACCACAGAGCGTGAACAGAAATGGCCACATGTTTGGCAACAAGCACTAAATCATCTTTCTTCAAAATTTAACTTTTTTGATTCCTTGCAATTAAATGTAGTGATATATCATATGCTAGCATTCTGGATGGTCGTCAAGTGTTAATTGGATTATAGAACTCATCCTACTCATTTACTGTTGTAGGTGGAACTAGCATACGAGACAAAGTTCCTTCACTCGCTTGCCAACAGGAAGAAACTTATAAGACGATGGTGCATCACTTATCAAAGAGTGTAGAAGAGAAGCCACATATTAACATATTTGTCCGAAGTAGATGTCCTGGTCAGACTGCTCTATCATGCGCATCATATTCATATCTCAAACAAACCAAAGGTGTGGATGAATTTTGGACTGGGTGGGAAGAATATCAGACGCTAACTCGACATATCGCAGCTTGTTTCTAATGTAAAACCAAATGTGATTGATGCCATCACGTGACTGTATGCATACGCTGGATCTGATGCTACCATGGCATGCGTGCATAAAGGAAAATGCCGACCACTTCAGATGTACTTTAATGTACATGCTGAAGTATTCTCTATTCGGGTGACAACACTATTGTCTTGCATGAGCTCATCAACGGTCTGGAATAAATGAGTTTGCGCATAGTATGGCAAAGCTAACATTGACAATGTTGGTGATGTGTGGCATGCATGTGTTCATCAACATTATGCTCCCAAACAAAATGATGAACCTCTGGAGAGAATAAAAGGTATGAATCCCAGTAGCATGCCTTCATGCAGCCCTGTCCTGGAAAACAAGATACCGCAGATGAACTATATGGCAGCTATCTAGAAAAATGCTTCACTACCTAACCCATGTTTATCGCAGCCCGAACAACACAGTGGTTCCTTATGGATGGATGTTACCAGGTTAACTGGTTTAATTGTGACCAGGTACCATAGACTTGATGATGATGATGATGATGATGATGATGATGATGGTGATGATGATGAAATGGCACATGGAGAAATGTTATATGGGTTGGATGAATATATAATTAATATATAATTAAAATGATCACATCAATATACACATAGATACTATTGCAGGATATATGGTATTGTTATTGTATCAATCTGTTAACCCCTTTTGTATCAACTTAACCCCTCAAACGTCAAACCTTCTAGTTCAAACCAACCATTAGCTACCCAATGGTCTTGAGGAATGTCTATTTGCAGGCCAAGAGAATAGTATTTTCGAAAATTTGCCACTGGAATGACTGATTCGGTAATCGATACAGTCATTACAGTTGTAAATTTTCAAAAAATATTCTTCTCTTGGCCTTCAAATGGACATTGGCTAAGCAAAGACTTATATTTTCTTTACTATTACTCCTTTAATGATCAAGTCCGCGAAAAATATTCAGTGGTAAATTTACAAAAATAGTCTTCTGAGATTAAAATATCCTGAAAAATATTGACCATCACAATGTTTAATTGATATATAAGTAGTATTTTGAGCGCTTTGAGGCGCTGTTGACTCAAGAGGGGTTAATAAGTAAGCTAATATAGTGTCTTGTGGCATTTGACAGAATCAATGCTGTATTTAGCTACACAGATCAACCAAAAGCGATGTATGTTTTATTTAACTTTTCTTAAACAAAACGGCTGTGGGTTTTATTTTGTAACACCAATTGGTATAAAACTCGCATCGCTATAGATAGCTTTCATTTGTAAGTAATTCTCTACCACATTCACTGGATGCATTTCAAACATATACATGTTGTCCAATATTTATATCTAAATGATGTTAGTACAATATAATATAGAATACTCACCATTTATGATGACTATCTGCATTCTAACCAAAGAGATAGGTAGATAATACAAACGTTTCAAGAGTGTCGCCGACAAAATGGGGCTATATTTACAAATAAGCTTACAACCCGTATTATACCATGAATACCAGATATTCCCAAATGGGAAATGAATCAAGAGATCCCACCTATTCATATGATCCCTTATGCGTATGTATCACTACTATTTGGCACATTTCTAGGCCCAAAGTTGGCAAAGCTAAAATTATCCACATTACCATGTAACGCAAAATTGCCATCTCGTATGTAGAGGGTACCTCACTTCAAGAGCGAATTGTGGAAAAACTTCCAAGTATATTTTTGTAAAAAATGGATTTCTGAATTCTACAGACGATTCTACCTTAGGAATCACCCTCGGACATTTTGGTAAATAAAAGTCAAATAAAACCCTCTGAGCTCTGATACTATAGCTAATACAGTATTCACAAATGACGCACAACTATAATATGCAGTAACTGTCAATGCCATATAGGATAACCAAGAGATCATTTGACCGCTCTTAACCAGCCTCTTTGGCGTGCATATACTAAGGCGTTTTTTCTTGCCCCTGCATGTCAGATAGTACTATAGAGGATGTGATGAATTTTGTGTTTGAGAGAGTGTCAAACAACCTTTCTGGTACAGTTCCACAAAATTATACCCTAGTGCGACAGCTGACTGAAGAAATGCTAGATTGAACATTGGAGCAGGCGGCAACATGCTTTTTAAATTTTCTCAAAGCAAATACAGGAAACAGCTAGTTAACAACGCTATGCATCGAGAATCAAATAAGGCCTGTGTTTATTGTGATGGCGTTTGTTCGTGCTGAATCCGAAGGCGATTGACCATTGTATCTTTCGCTGCTAGACATTTAAACTACGAGAGATATGGGTTTCACAGTGCGATTCCATAAATGTACCTGAAAGGTGAACATGTGATGCATCAGAAGTAATGGCTATGGAATGGAATGTGGTCGAAACAATGTTCATGTGCTACAGCCACTGGCCACATGGAATGGAGCTTTCCATTTTAGCTATGCCCCACCCATCTCTAGCTAAGCTCCACCCACACTTCGCTCACGTTAGAATCAATCTCAGAACTCTCTGACTACCAATTTCCAAAAAACTATACAGGTAAGCTATTTAATATTTTGGAACCAATTTGCCTGGGCGTTGTTACTGCCTATTTGTTTCAAAATATTCAACAGCATGTTTATTAAATAGTAGAGCCATATAATTCGTACAACGTGTCGGACTATTAAAAGTTTAAAACGGGCCAAAGAGAATCATTTAGAACTCAATGATTATGACGTCATCCTACACCCCATTTAGCTGATTATGACGTCATATGACGCCAGTTTGATAGATGGATACTCTGGAAATGTGCATGTTTAATGCCTATATTCCAGGCAAAGGTTTTAGGTCATAGGCCATTGCTACAGCAGGGTTCTGCCAAGAAATTCATTTAGTGGGGTCCAATGGCCCATCACTAGTGAAAGATATGGGTCATTTTCTGAATCTTATCGGTCAAATGTATATCGGCCAGTATGATCCCCAAACAACATTTTAAAATAATGTTGTTGCTGCCTTAGGCTGCAATAACCTTCTGTTAGATATTATTTTTAATATGCAATGCCGATAGTTATGCTGTCATGACTGTAGTGGCCCTGTTGCAAACTATCTAAGGTGCATAGATCTATGGAGTTGTCATTCGCTACAAATTTGTTGTTTTCAAATGTGAAAGCATATTCTCGTTATAAGTTGAGATTCTTCTTTATAATAACTATAATGATTAGCAGTTCACGCCGAAACGAAACGAGTGTATGCTCGTTGCGGGGCCCATTGACGATCTTTAATAACACGAAAATAGGACACATTTCCCCCGGTTCAAATTATTTCCATCTTACAACTAGGCTTAATGTATACTAATTGTCCATCTTCGCGGGAGTGAAATTAGTAAGTGGCACTGTATTAAATATTGCGTATGCTGTAATAATCTTTGTTCTTGCACCAAAATTCTTCATAAAATATAATAAGAATTCGCCGTGAAAATTCACAAATCATGTGATGTCAAGAATTTGGGAGTAGAGTCAATATTTGGAGCGAGTAATCGGCATAGTTGTCTGCTACTCGCGGATCTGTAATTTTGGACTCGGAATTTCGAAATTACTACATAATATTATCATCTCTTAATTGTAACCGAGTACAGCAGCATTCGTGTTCTCGCGGGATCTCCTACGCTCAACGGGAGCGAGATAGCTCTCATGGATATTGACCGGCCATTAGCGTAGTCATTTTCCCGAGAATTTCGGGGGATGCTTTCTTAAATACCAGGACAGATAAAATGCGAAAAAATCAACTCTGTATATAACAAAATATATTATTTAACTTAAAAGGCACCGATGTTAACTGAGCAGCCTTCGATATAAAACGGTTATTATAGAGAAAATAGTCCCACATATGTTCTGCTTATATCCAAAATGGCTGCGCCCATGATAAACACATATGTTCACGACTCTGAGCTTTGAACATGAATATTGCTGTGTTGCTGTGGATTTACTCGAAAAATATACAGAGGCATGTACTGCTACATCCGTCCAAGGGTATCGTGTAGCTGTTTTGTCCACGAGATAAGTCTAAAGCCAGACACAGTTGATAGATAGTACAGTCGATGAAAATATGAGTGATACTGATAACACTTTAGTCATCTCCTATTCAGTTATGCCAGGCCAAGATATCTAATGAAGCAGTAAGTGTGTAGCATATGCCTATATATTTCTCTCAAAGGTCGGTCGGTCTTTTTTTTCAATATATGTAGCATATTTTGTCCAATATTTTGAAATTAATATGACTGGAAAGAAGTTGCTGCCTAAGGCACCACTGGCTTTCAGTCAATTACTTTTTAAATTTCCAAAAGATTTCCTGTTTGTTCACCCTACGATTGAGATACATTGAATTTATTGGTGAAAGGCCTAATGGTCAAACTGACTAAAAAACAGCATTTACCCCAAGTTTGGAAAATATGGATTTGTTGGCCAAGAAGACTATTTTTGAAATTTTACCACTGGAATGACTGGCTCTGTTACCAAGCCAGTCATGTCAGTGATACAATTTTCAAAGATAGTCTTCACTTGGTCAGCAAATTGACATTCCTCAAGACCAGATGAACAGAGGCTCGTTTTGGACGTCTTCGCAGTTGCTTCCAGTCATATTAATTTTTTAATATTCAAACGATTTCCTGGATTTTTTGCGCTACATTGAATTTATCGGTGAAAGGGTTAATGGTCAAACTGACCAAAAACAGCATTTAGTGAGTTTGTGCATTTGTTGGCCAAGAAGACTATTTTTGAAAATTGTACCACTGGAATGACTGGCTCGATGACAGAGCGAGTCATTCCAGTGGTTTTTCTAAAAAATAGTATCTTGGTCTGCCTAACAATTAGCATTCATAAAGCAACAATTTGAAATTTCTTGCGATTGCTAATGTCATGATTCTTTTTATTTAGAACATACATGTGATATTTTGTTTATATTTCAGGCAACATGTCAACCATAGATGGTTTCATCACTAGGCATTTGATCAGCTGCTGTGTCCAGCGAAGCATTTACATGTGCAAATACAATCCTGTTGACAATACCACATAATTGTATATTTCAGCATAGAGCATCATGCTGTACATTGTGCATTCCGGTTGCTAGCCAGACCTTTGTAAACGGTGCATAGTATGGTGATATGTTAAGGAGAGTGTAAACAATAATCTTGAGATCGAGTTAAATTTGTTCATAACATTTATAACTCAATGCCACAGCTCATATCACTATTTGTAGTTGGCACCCATACTGGATTTCTGACCCATCGTCCATTTCGACAGAGTTCTTTCACAAACCTACTCCGATTTTGAAGTTTCAACCCGATCTGAAAAAAAGTCGCAAGATTAATCATCGGAAATCGACAAGGTTGCGGCTGGTCTCTGCTGGACATACTGGATTTGGAACAAATCTTGAACAATGGCGGCATTGTAAAATATATTTAGAACTGATTATGAGACTATAATGACAATCACAATAGGTAACATCATCAGCAGATGTCTTCTGACAGAGGGATCCGGTGTATATGTTCATTCACCTGGATTATCTTAAACCTAAACACCAGCACATTTCACGAATTGGGCGTTGAAAATATGTTACTTACTTATATTGACGTACCACTGAAACTTAACCTATGGATGAATTGAATGTGTCTCAATCTACCACATCCGCACTGTTACCACAAGCTGCTATAGATGTATTTCAGTATTTCTATCATTCAGTATTGGTATCTACCACATCAGCACTGTTACCACAAGCTGCTATAGATGTATTTCAGTATTTCTATCATTCAGTATTGGTATCTACCACATCAGCACTGTTACCACAAGCTGCTATAGATGTATTTCAGTATTTCTATCATTCAGTATTGGTATCTACCACATCAGCACTGTTACCACAAGCTGCTATAGATGTATTTCAGTATTTCTATCATTCAGTATTAGTATCTACCACACCAGCACTGTTAACACAACCTGCTATAGATGTATTTCAGTATTTCTATCATTCAGTATTGGTATCTACCACACCAGCACTGTTAACACAACCTGATATAGATGTATTTCAGTATTTCTATCATTCAGTATTGGTATCTACCACATCAGCACTGTTACCACAAGCTGCTATAGATGTATTTCAGTATTTCTATCATTCAGTATTGGTATCCTGTCATGTTTTAACCCTTTAGCACTCATATCAGCCAACACGGTCTTGAGAAATGTCCATTCACAGACAAAGCGAAGACTGTATTTGAAAATTTACCACTGGAATCACTAGCTTTTTGAACCGATCCAGTCATTCCAGTGGTAAATCTTCCAAAATAGTCTTCTTAGTCTGCAAATGGGCATCTTCTATGAGGGGGGGGGGGGGGGATTTTAATTTTCTTAAACAACTTCGAGGGTTAAATGGTTAAGTACTATGAATCTGAACATGTTATCCGATAACAAACTACAGCTATTTCTTCAATAGAAATAAAGACATTAAAAATCCTAGCACACTGACTATCTAATGTGTAGTGAATTTGACATTTTTTGTTGCGACTATCGACTAGTATAAGTTGGTCTGTGTAAAAAAAGGCTTAGTATTGAAAATTCAACATTTTCTGCTGAACGATTTATTGAAAGTATGGACAATTTTAATTTTATCATGTGTGATTTCCATTTGCAAAATAATATAGATAATATTGATACAAGATTATTACCATTATCTCTATTATTTTGCGAGCTCGGCTACTAATTGTGAGTTTTCTGCAAAAAAATTAATTGGTTATGGACTCTGTATGGAATTTCATTCTGCAGGTCTATGAATCCTGTTAACTATGTAGTGTTGTAGCACAACCTCTGGTATTGAAGAATGTCCATTTGCTGTCCAAGAGAAGAATATTTTTGAAATTTTACCACTGGAATAGCTGGCTAAGTTGATAAGCAAACCAGTCAATTAATCTTGTGGCGTTTTCTAAAAACAGTCCTGTTGGCCTGAATAACTGTACATTCAGTGAGCAAAATCTTAGAATGTCTTGACCAATCTTGGCCATTAAAGGGTTAAGTTGACCAATCCTGACCATTAATCGATTTAACACTCAAGCCTGCCAAAACAACTTTAGCAGAAATCTTGAGAAATGTTCGTTTTGCAGACCAAAGACTGGCAAAGCTATTTTTTGAAAATGTACTACTGGAATGACTGGTTCGATAACTGAGCAAGTCATTCCAGTGGTAAACTTGTCAAAAAGCATCTATTGGTCTGCAAATTGACATTTTCTAGGACAAATGGGTTGAGCCAAAAGCTCTAATTATGTATTATGCTATGCCTGGAATTATTTAAGATGAAGAATAGAGTTAATGTTGGATGTGCTTTGATCAACTCGGGTTAATATTGTACCCATATATGGGTGGCCATCCATTATCATGCTGTGAATTGGTAATTATAGCAAGGTTTGTACTGATCATGGAAATCCTGGAATGTCATGGAATTTGGAAATTTAAATTCCAGACCTAGAAGGTAATTAATCATAGGTCATGGAAAAGTCATGGAAAATGGTAATCATGTGAAATAAAAAGAAATCTGTTGGCATAAACATGATAAATAATCTCTAAGCAATACAAATTACAGCAACAGCTTATCAAAACAAGGCTGTGGCTTGGTTGTTGCAATATTCAGACATTTTGCAAAATAAACCTGATCTTATTTTTGGAGCTATTTCATAAATTTTATCCAAATCTAGATATTAATTATCAGGGGTCATGGAATTGCTTAATTTTGGTCTTGAAAAGTCACGGAAAAGTCATGGAATTTCAAGTTCAGAAAGGTTCCTGTTATAGATTATGCTCTAATGTTTGTACACAGGTCTCTGACCAGTTTGTGGCTCTCATTCAAGAACCTTCACTAACCAAAATATTAATCTGCACTGGTCAAAGCATTATTTAGCTATGTGGGCAGTGATCTTTAAGGCGCCATGGTTAGCCTTGGATCCAACTACTGAATCTGATTAATGTTTAGCTCACCTGGCCTTAAAAGCCAAGTGAGCTTATGTTGTGGCGACCGTCCATCGTGTGTCCGTCGTCCGTCCATCAACTTTTCCTTTAACATGACTTCTCAAGAACCACTGAGACAATTTCAATTATATTTGGCAGGAAGCATCCTTAGGGCATAGGGATCTAAGTTTGTTCAAACGAAACTGATCGGCCAATTTGGCCAGCGCCCATCTTGGATTTTGGCCGATTTTTAGAAACGTCTTTAAAAATCTTTTCCGAAACCACTTGAGGGATTGAAGGAAACCTCATGCAATAAGAGTCGGGGCAAGAGCTCAACCAAGTTTGTTCAGCGGAACTTGATTGGTCAAATGGTTCCGCGGTCATCTTGGTTGATCTAGTTTTATCGAAAATGATTTCTCCAAAACCGCGGAAGGGATCAGACCAAGATTTGGCAGATATTATTAGGGACTAAGGGCCAGTAAAGTTTGTTCAAGAGAAGTTTATCCGTCAGAAGACATGGCCGCCGTTGGCCAATCAAAATATAGCATGTTTGGTGGCCATGTTCGATTTCTTTATTTGATGGACTATGAGGCTGAAATTGGTTTTATATAGGTTTTTGGGTATTCTGATTTGAAATTTGCAATTTATGAAACTGTCGAATAAATGGTTTGGCGGCCATCTTGGATCATTTTCCCGCCGAAGGCACCCATACTAAAGCAATGGGAAATTTTTAATATCTTCTTTTCGAGAACTGCTGGGCCGATTCCAATTATATCTGGCATGATTTGTTCAAACGAACCCGATCGGCCAACCCACCCAGCAATGGATTTGCACCGATATATTTGCGAGTATGGCTACAGCATTGCTTTATACCTGTAGCACGATATGGAAGCAGCAGCAAAAGGGTTCCCATCCCCATACGTAAGGAGTACCAGTCGGCACCAGTATTCGTACGGCATAAAACACTATTTCAGAGCACCCGTGTATAATAAATTAACAATCTCTTCGGTTTCCTATTTAACAAGTTATTCTCAATTCGGGTGTATGAGCTATGTCCAACAAATAGGGGCAGGAACCACCTAAAATACATCTTATAGTGTCTTGGCGTACACGTTTAGACGTGTTTGAGCGCGGGCATTTTGGAAAAAAGTAGTTCCGTCATTATCTTAGAGGTGTATTCTCGGCATGGCACGAAGTTACGGCTCTATGTTTAGATTGGTATTGCAGATTTGATCCGATCCACGTAATGGATACCCGTTTGAGCATTAATAGGAATCATATATACGCTTGATTTATTCAATATGTTGCGTATTTGGTAATTGGATTGTGTTTTTAATACGCTGGAGGTGTGATTTAAATTGAGTTTTTAAAATATATTTTTGCGTATTTACGCAAATACGCTGCTTATCTGGAGCTCTGCGGGCCAGTCAAATTAGTTTCAAAATCATCAGCATCTTACGTGTATAGTTTTATGGAAATTTAGATTCAGAGAGTGCAGGGATCGATTTATTCCAACACGGGAAAGACGTGGGTGGCGCTTATATAGCGATGGGCGGGGCATAGCTAAAACTAGATTCCTCATTTCACCAAATTATTACAACTTCCATACCCTACCCTCCAGAACAGATACACAGCTCTTGACAGCACCATCTCCCACCAGACTTGTTGGAAAGTCAACACCGGTTAATCTTTAATTTAATTGGAAAATTTAAAAGATTTGACACCATAGTGGTAAGAGTTAATAGCTGCGCTGTGAAAGCACCAAGAATATTGCTAAAATAGGAGGAAATACGGGTACCAAACATACACTCACCCACGCACGCGCGCCCACGTACACACACAAACGCACTCACTCACTCACTCACTCACTCACTCACTCACTCACTCACTCACTCACTCACTCACTCACTCACTCACTCACTCACTCACTCACTCACTCACTCACTCACTCACTCACTCACTCACTCACTCACTCACTCACTCACTCACTCACTCACTCACTCACTCACTCACTCACTCACTCACTCACTCACTCACTCACTCACTCACTCACTCACTCACTCACTCACTCACTCACTCACTCACTCACTCACTCACTCACTCACTCACTCACTCACTCACTCACTCACTCACTCACTCACTCACTCACTCACTCACTCACTCACTCACTCACTCACTCACTCACTCACTCACTCACTCACTCACTCACTCACTCACTCACTCACTCACTCACTCACTCACTCACTCACTCACTCACTCACTCACTCACTCACTCACTCACTCACTCACTCACTCACTCACTCACTCACTCACTCACGCACACATATACCTTTGTTGAAATCTAGAGTAGAATTGCATTCCAAAAAATTATGAAGTCAAGTGTCCATTTTTTTTATCTTTAAAGACATTTAGTAGGTTTAGTAATTTTCTCAGCAGTACACAATTAGCCGTTTTAATGATTCAAGAAGCTATAGGCTTGTACAATGTAAACGCGTATTGGCTGGAAAACGAAAACACGAGAAAAGCACTGGACGGACTGATAAATTGCACTACCTGGAGAAATCAAATAACGAAGAAAATACCACGAAAATTGCACTAGAAACCTTATTTCAACACTTTACAAATGTAAATACAGGGGAGCCTGATACAAATCAAAGTGATATTTCAGTCAACAATATAACTGAGTGCTCTGAACTGGACGTGCCAATTATAACTGAAGAAATAAAGGAACGAATATCTAAACTCGCAAATGAGAAGGCATCGGGGGATGACAATATTTATAATGAATATATTAAAAGCACCGTTGATCTCATGCTCCCTATATACGAAATGCTATTTAATCACATTTTTGACACAGGGGTTGTACTGACTGACTGGCCTCTGGGAAAAATAATACCTATCTATAAAAGTAAAGGAGACCCACTAGACCCAACGAATTACCGACCAATAACATTATTAAGCCGTGTGCGCAAATTAGTTACATTTATTCTTAAGGAAAGACTGAAGAAATCTGCAGAAGAGCACAAAATCATTACTGAATCCCAAACTGGATTTAGGAAAAATAGGTCTACCATAGACAATATCCTCTCCCTCTACCTCATTGAAGAAATACTATTTGCACAAAAGAAAAGGCTATATTGTTGTTATGTTGACTTTAAGCAAGCGTTTGATAAGGTTTGGCGCGTCGGTCTATGGACTACGCTTCTAAAGAGCGGCATATCCGGAAAATGTTTTGAAATTATATATAATATGTATAAAGATATAAAATCATTTGTCTATCATAATCGTACAAACTCAAATTTTATTATCAGTAATATTGGTGTCAGGGATGGTGTCAATTCCATTTTATCAATTCCAATTCCACCTCAATTCATTTTATCAATTCCAATTCCAATTCCGTTTCCACATCAATTCATTTTATCAATTCCAATTCTAATTCCACCCAGAAAAGTTCAATTCCAATTCCGATTCCAATTCCATTTGATCAATTCCAAGTCCAATTCCAAGTCCAATTCCAATTCCTTACGAATATTTACTTGAGATCAAACTTGTTATATTTTAACCATTTAATGCCCACCATTGGCCAGGAAAAAACTAGATTTATCATTAGCAAATGTCCTTTTGCAGGATAAGAGAAGACTATTTTTTAAAGTTTACTAATGCAATGACTGACTCAGTTATGGAATAAGTCATTCCACTGGTAAATTTTCAAAAATGTTCTCTTATCATACATATGATCGTTCCTCAAGACCAGACATTTTTGGCTTGCTTCTCCGTTAATATTTTAAACAAGTAGAATAAAATGTGTTGTTGCCAATAGGTAGTAATATCTTTTAGTCACATTATTGTCCAAAAAGTCAACATTCAGCAGAACTTATTTTTAGTTTATTTGACTTAATTATATCTTAGTGCCAAGTTTTTTTCTGATGATGAGTATAACTTAAGGTTAATGCCATGTCGAATTATGGTAGATACATGTAAACCTCACTATTTAAATATTCGCATTAAAAACCATTAGAATACTATATATATAGTACAGTAGCGAGTGAGAGTACTGAGCTTGAATAACAACTCTAGTCCAGATATCTGTGTTTTAAAAGCTGAGCCATTTCACAGAGGGGTTGCTCAATGATTCCTAAGTTATGTAGGCGGGTATAATTACAGGGCAATTATCTTATTTCTTCACCCATTTCGTTCCATGCAGATGA
>CM067368.1:6957225-7022225 GCA_034401795.1 Chaetoderma sp. LZ-2023a
TTGCGCATGTTGAGCTTGCTCGATATTTGCAACCGAATTTAGAAGTTGGAAATGAAATGTTCGGGTCTCCACAATAGGCCACAATGACATGACTGCGGAGTGCATTAACACACTTATCCGATACATTTGGCTCCGTCGCCAGGGATATGGAAGGGTAAAAAACTAAATTTTAAACTACGCAAATTGATTGTAGCGTATCTCCCCCGAAACCATTAGACGGAATTCAACAAAATTTGGTGTCCGATTTACCCATATTAGTGTGGAGTGCAATCGCATATTTAAATGTGGCACCACCCCAGGGGTGGGTGGCGGGTATGGATCAAAATTCAAGAAATTGTTTGTATTGCGACTGCTCCGGAGTTGTTGGCAGTACTTCAACCAAAATCTGATATGTGCGTTACCCATGTGATTGCGGAGTGCACAATGTCATTCACAGTTGGCCTTGCCCAAAAGGTGGCCGGTGGGCGGTGAAAGGTCACTACATTGCTTTTAATGCTCCTCCTCTGAAACCGTTGGATGCAATTCAACCAAATTTGGTATGTGAGTTACCCATATGACTCCAGAGTGCAAGAGGATATTTACATTTTGGTTCCAGTGCCCCTCCCACTGGGGTGGGGTACATTACTAGTTCCAAGCGATGCTTGGTTGCGTCCTCATGGGGTCAAAGGGTCAAGCAATTCATTGTAACACAACGCCTCTGAAACCGTTCAACGCCTCTGAAACCGTTCAACGCCTCTGAAACCGTTTGACGGGATTCAACCAAATTTTGTTTGTCTATTGCCCATATGATTGCAGAGTGCCAGAGGATATTTACATTAGGCTCCGGCGCCCCTCCCCTGGGGTGGTGTCCATTAATCGTGAGGATTTTTCGATGACACATCATCGGTCGGGAAATCTAGTTGGATATGTATTCTCATATGCGTAATAGATAATATAAGTAATTGGTCAATATACACTCGCTGTCCGGATAATACTGTGCAATACATAAATCTCCCCATATCCTTGTAAAGAGGTCTGGGCATAAATAGATTCATTCATTCATTCATTCATTCATTCGTTCGTTCCTTCGTTCGTTCGTTCGTTCGGTTCGTTGATTCATTAAATCCCACCTGACACGCAAACCACTCCAGAAATTAGCAGAATTAATATAAGATCAAGGACTTGCCGACTGGCGGCCATCTTCTTATCCGATTCGTCACACAAATACAGCTGAAATACAATGATTTAAATATGTTTAAGCTTAGACGTGTTGTTTAAAATGTTCATATTAACCAGAAACAGTATACCAACCAACGATGACAGAGACAAAGACTATAAAGACAAAGACAAAAACGACAAAGACGCCAAAGAGGACGACGACGACGACGACGACGACGGCGACGACGGCGGCGGCGGCGGCGCGGCGGCCTGCGGCGATGACGACGACGACGGATCAAATTAATGTTTTACATCAAAATTCAATTAAATCTCGAGTAGTTGTTAACATTATGAACCACATTAATGGTGTGTATAAATATAACATAATACTCAAGTTAGTATTGTAACCTAACATCCTCTAAAATCTCCGACCCACACTTGTCATACACCCCACACCCCAACTTATTCTCCACAACTTCGATATAGGTGTCTCTCTCTCTCTCTCTCTCTCTCTCTCTCTCTTGCTCTCTCTCTCTCTCTCTCTCTCTCTCCCTCAATCCCTCTCACTCCTCTCTCTCTCTCTCTCTCTCTCTCTCTCTCTCTCTCTCTCGCTCTCTCTCTCTCTCTCCCTTCCTCCCTCCCTTCCTCTCTCTCTCTCTCTCCTCTCTCTCTCTCCCTCCATCCCTCTCACTCCTCTCTCTCTCTCTATCTCGCGATCTCACTCTCTCATACGCACGCACGCACGCACGCACGCACTCACGCACGCACGCACGCACGCACGCACGCACGCACGCACACGCGCAGGCACGTGGTCACGCACCACGACAACAACGCGGATGACGACGATATAAGACCACATTTGCCCACGGTGTTTAGGCCTGGTGCGAATTTAACCCCTTAGACCGTACAAACACGAAATGACAAATTCTTTTAAGATAGAAGCATCCAGTTGAATATTTTGAAACTAATATGAATGTGACAGGGGTTGAAGCCTTAATCTGGTTAAAACGATCAACCTGATTGTTACAGGCAGGCTGCGTAATGAACAAGCATATCAGTTACATTCGGAATGGCGTTAAATCATGAGAGGGACAGGTTCATATACAAGTCAATGTGATTAATGCCAGCGAACCTAATGTTAAATTGAATTACTGCTTTCAGGTAATCACTGAATGGCTATATCTACGATCGCTAACTCAACACGTTTCCCAAAAAAAGAAGAATATTTTGAACAAAATTGGATTGGAAGACATTGCTGCATATTAAAATATTCAACAGAACAGTTCTTACATCGTGTTAAAAACTGTACTACATTTGCGGAGTAAGATGAAAATAGAAACATAGAAATATAGTGAAGTAGTCAGCGGGGCTAAAACACATAAATAAACTTTTTTAAATGACATTTTTTGTTATAAGTGGGTACTCATGATAGACGGTATCGTACTACATCAAGCTTCAAGCTTTCGAATGTGGGTGGATACCACTCTGGATCTTGACATTGAAGGTTAAAAATTAGGTCAAAATGTCGATTAAAGGAAATGAGAAGGGAACTAACAAATGCTCTTGAATGATAGATTTAGATAATAATCAACCTTTAGCCACCAGTAAAAAATAGAAATAAATGGCAACAATTTGGAAAAAGCATATAAATACCATTTATGTCACTCTGGCGGACCAATTAGTGACGCGGCTGGTGCTGGGCCCTCTGGTGTAAGGCGCCCGAATAAATAATACCGCTTGTCGTATAATCTCAGTTCTATTAGCGTTAAAGTGATTAGCCACTACTTCCCGCGGGTAAAATACTGTCTAATTTGAAAACAATTTCACTGAAAGACGTTGGTTCCAAAGACAGGTTCTACATTCAGGTACACGAAATTCAAAATATTCAGTAGGCATCATATTGTGACCTTGGAAATCATCAGTGTATTTTGAAATCATTTTGACCGAAACTCGTTGCTTCCACCGGAAACAGTGACTTTCTAATACAATGTGTTCAAAATGTCAGTAGTGAATTAACATAGGGAATTAATCGCTATTTATCGGCGCCTATAGAGAATACTATTCATACAGTTGACGAAACAATATTCTGGTTTGCTTTTGCTATATTCGAGTACGCAGTATTCCTGCACACACAGTTGACACACGGCGGAGTGCGAAGCACCAGCTACGTCACTAATTGGTTGCAAGTTAATTTCAATTTCAAGTTTATTTGTAAATTAGTTACAAAATATGCACTAACTTACCTGTATAGTTTTCAGGAAATTGATAGTTAGGGCATTCGGGGATCGAGTAATCCCAACACGGCGAAGTGTGGGTGGTGCGTATCTAGAGGTGGGCGGAGCATAGTCAAAACTGGAACGGTCCTTTCACAAACTTGGCATGAGTATATCATATACATATATAGGCTGTAACCACACCATCGCTTGATAATTTAAATGTAGCAGATGCAAATCAAATGCATGGCCTCTTGGAGCTAGCATCTCAAAGGCATTTTACCATTCTCAAATAGATCAAGCCTTGTTTTATCTGTACCACCATAAACATACGGTGTTCCATAGAGTTGACAAACATACTCAGCGGCTTGATCCAAAGGGTCATCTCTCCAAACTCCTTGAAGTAGCTCTCTATGTTCTAGAAGACATTCCTCGCAAGTCATTTCTCAAATCCCGCAGATGATAGCACAGTGTCACAACCCATGATGACATGGAAAACAAATATATTGTGCAACGCATATGGTTTGAGTTTGTCTGCGCTTTTGAGAGCAGTATAACACTTAGCATACTGCAGTGTACCAGTCACCGTTTATACTTCTACTGGAGAATGTTCTCGCAGAAATGCAGTAGGAGGAAAACATCTGTGTCTCTGCATCCTACGAGAATCCTCTAGCAGCCGATCTGGATTGTTTCACTGGCGTGCAAGACAATTCAGGTTACTGCCTCTTCATGTTTTGGTTGGGATAGATGTTATCGAACATTTGATTTCGCAGTCTGTATGTCCTGAAAGCCGCCTGCAGTAACAATCTTCCTGAAAATGGACCTTTCCAGTTTTAGCTATGCCACGCCCATCTCTAGCTAACGTCAACTCACACTTCGCCTGTGTTGGGATCGATCGAACCCTGAACTCCCTGATTATCAATTTCCAGAAAACTATACAGGTAAGTTGTTCAATATTATTTTGAAACTAATTTGACTGGGTACTGTTGCTGCCTATGGCAGCAACAGCGCCCAGTCAATTTAGTTTCAAAATATTCAACATTATGTTTATTAAATAGCAAAGACATACAATTCGTACAAATTGTCGGACTATTAAGCACTAAAGACGGACTAAATCGAGTCATGCATGCCATAACTAAGTATGACGTCATCATACACGTCTCTTAGTCGATTAAGACGTCACATGGCATGATGTCAGATGATGTATGAATAAACTGGAAAGGCCATTTGGAATCTAATTTATGCCCTGATAGATGTCTGTCCAAAATACCTATCAAACACAACATCTGCTCGTTTGACTGTACCAGAGAAATTGCTTTAAACATTCGTGGTGAACACTTCAAGTCATTGAATGCTGTGCAGTCAGTTTGATGGTTTAGCCTGAATCAAAGCAGGGCGATCTATTGGTTCACATGTTTAAACATTAACTTAGTACTTCAAGTAATTCTACTGGTTCTCTATCCATACCACCTCTGTCAAAATTGGCAACAGAACAGATTTTAGAGTAAAATTTATCGTTCTATTCGTTTTGGGAAAAAGGATATTAGGACATGAGAGTGATGAGATAACTCATGTTTCACTAGATCTTTCATTTCAACATGCCGTCTCGCTGTCGATGCATTAAACAGTTTCTACATAAGATACTTTCTCTCTTTAAAGACATTTTCTCATCGTAAGCATTACCTGCTATTATTTTGTACAAGGTTCAAAATATTTTCCGAGTTCTCCACTTTTAGAGTATCGAAAATCGAAAGTCCCTGTTTCACATCATCCCTCATACGTGCCTCTCTCTCTCTCTCTCTCTGTCTCTCTCTCTCTCTCTCTCTCTCTCTCTCTCTCTCCCTTGCTCCCTCTCTCTGTCTCTCCCCCTCTGCCACTCTCTCTCCTCCTCCCGCCCGCCCGCCGCCCTCCCTCCATACCTCTCTCCCTCTGCCTCTCTCTCTCTCTCTCTCTCTCTCTCTCTCTTTCTCTCTCTCTCGCTCTCTCTCTCTCCCTCCCTCCCCTTCCTCCCTCTCTCTCTCTCTCTCTCGCCCTCCCTCCCTCCCTCCCTCCCTCCCTCCAGACACGGTTATTCTGTTGTGGCTACTTCATTCGTAGTTCGTCAGTCTCGAGTTGGCCAGTACCCGGCTGCTTCATGACGATCGAGGTAGATATGTCCTATGAATGGCCGTGAATCTATGCAACTAATGGGCTAGTTTAGCAACAGCCTCTTCATCCTGTGCCATTCTTGAAGGCAGTGTTTCTTTCGAAGTGGAGCAATTCTCTTCTATTCCATCATCAGCTACAGCAAAGAGGTGCATGGTGACTTGTGAAATTTGGGATTACTTACAGCTTACATGTACAGTTTTCTGGAAATTGATAGTCAGTGAGTTCAGGGATTGATCGACACCAACACAAGCGAGGTGTGTGTGGAGTTTAGCTACAGATGGGTGGGGCATATTTAAAACTGGAAAGGTTCATTATGCCAGTGAAAATCTTGCACAGTTATTCATCCATTCTATTCCCGATCCATTGAAACTTGATTGAACCTCCCTTTGCGTATCTTGACAACAACATTTCCCGGTAGGCGATGATGTCTTGGTATACCTCTGTTGAATATTTGGAAACCAAAATTGGCTGGGCCTGTTGCAGCTCCCAGTTATATTAATTTCAAAATATTCGACAGCTTACCTGTATATAGAATTTAGCCATCTGAAATCTGAGGTGTCAAAGTTATTAATCGATCCCAATACGTGTAACAAGAGGACAGAGTTTAGCTAGAAATGGGCGGAGTTTATCTAGAAATTGATCCCTCTATGTGGCGTTCGGTATGGTGCTCACTTAGGGTAGGTTTGATTATGTTACAACTTTAAGTGATATTCGTACATCGTAGGTCATTGTAGCAGTCCAGATTAAGGGCATAATGGGTATTGTGCTAACTGATCCAAATGTGCGGTTTTTTGCTTTTACACCAATGCGCTATCCTTCGTGTACAGTTTACAAAATATATATGTTGCAGTGTGCTTCCTTGATATTCAAAGTACAACACTTATAGATGTTGGGAAAAAGAAGTTGATCTTTCATTGACCTTTTCCGAGTTGGCTCGCTGACTCGTATAGACAATCAATTGTGCCAATCAATTATGGTGGAAGGGAGATAAATGTCGTCTTCTACGAACCGTCTGAGCAAATAAATTAGTGTGATTTACGTCCCATACAGGTGATACAGTTTGAGTTTGATCAACGCGTTGCTGGCAGTCTGTCAGATATGGAACAAATGTTGTTTCTGTTATTAACTGAGAATGCGTCAAGCGATTCGGTGTGTATTTTCTGAAATATTGGCACATGTGTGATTTATTTATGCAAAGTTATACCAGTTGTGTCACCCACACTTTAATGCTCAATATTTTTCAGGAAAATCGGAATTACTCCTCAGTGAATATCCATTTCAGTTTCTCCATATGTTTGTATAATTAGTGTTCGTTTGCGTCCTAAGAGTACTTTTTGGAAATTAAACCATTGGAATGACATACTTGTTTGTCGATCCAGCCGTTCCCCTCCTAAATTCTCAAAGATAGCCTTCGAGTAGATAATCCATTTTTTAACCATGGTGAACATTAACCCTTTCCTGTCGGCCTCTGCATTGGGTTTGAGGAGATTGATTTGTTGAGCAAGAGAAAGAAGTTTTGAAAATGTACCACTGGAATGCATTGCGCGATAAATGAGCCAGTTATTACGCGGGAGATTAATTGGTCAAAGAGGTAAGCTAACACTCGAGCGGCTATGGTCATTGTCTGTCTATAACATAGAAAATACGATGATGATGGTGATAACATCATCAAAGTCGACATCGTAATATGTATATGGGTCTTGTAGTGAATAACAGTTGATATAGCTATCATGTTGAGAAACGTATGTTCCGAGAAATCGCCGAGGCACGACGAAGGGGAGACAACTTCCCATATACTCATAAGCGATAGTTAATAAATGTACGTGATATTCTCCCTTATATGATATCGGGTTGCGTACGTAGTGTAATCCTAAGCACAGCGTGGCTTGCACGTTATTCACTGTCAGGGACACCATATTTTCATCTCGCCCAGGATCAGGACCGGATCTGTTATGGTGGAGTCCCCTGGGCGGTAATTGTGTGATGGCCTGAAAGAATGTGTCCCCCTTACATAGACGGAGGCCGGGGATCCTCTACACCACCCCCACCCCACCTAAAAATAGAAAATTAGATGCCCTGAGCATCTAATTTTCAATTTTCTTAGTGGAGGATCTCCGGCTCCCGTCTATGGGAGGGCGACACGCTGTCGTTTCATGCATTCAGTATAGATAAATAACATCCTTAGTTTATTTAAAATTGTGCCAGGAATCTTCAATAAAATTTAGACAGAAATTTAACAATAATCTTATCCCAATAATTCTCAAAGTTCATTCCTCCTTAAGCATTGGAATAGGGGCTGAGTCATTATAATTGGAATACGATATCCATTGGCATCGAACCTACAATCATGCCCTTGTGGTGGGGGTGGGGTGAGGTGGGCGGGGGAGGGGGGGGGGGGGGGGGGGCAACCACAGCATCGGATCTGTCGCTTGCATCCATATATATGTCTGGCAATGTACTCGGTCCAAGTACAGCTGGAACCAATACATTTTAAGAGATAACTTATCACTTGTTGGTTGAGAAATCCTTTTGCTGCATCTTGCTCTAAGCACATAATGGGAGCTATCATTTCTGAATAACTGCTTAGAGCATCCTTCCGCCCCTTCTTTCCAACTGAACTAAATGCACTGGTTGAATCGCAGCCACTCTGGGCATGGACTGTTGGAGGTACCTAGAATACACCCTTCACCCATAGCACGTGGAACATCACGGATAGGAATGTTCCCCAGCTCAGGTTTTCAAGAAAGATTCTTCCAATCGAAGGATGATGCAATATCTGGGGAAAGGGCACAGAGATCCGAATCAATACTCCATAAAATAATCTTTTTCAGCATGGCTGATAGGCACAAGTATTCTTGAGTAAGCCTTTTCATGATGTGATTCGAGTTCACTGACCATGCACTGGTAATTTGCTGTCATCATGACAACCTTCTTTGGATCCCTAAACCCGCCTGCCAAGAAAACTTGTCAGACATCAGGAAGTCTCTTGGGTAGCTGGTCGACCCAATCATGGAACAAAAAGTTAGTTATTTTTGTCATGTTTTGAGGATTGGAAAACATTTTATGTTTTTGTTTTGGGATTGATGCTGATTTTGTACGGTTGCTAATTTCTTGTGGTCTCTCACAAGATTGTATCGACTCTTGATGGACATAGCTATCACTAATTATTGCTAGCACCTCACATGACAAGCTAAATAAGATGTGCAAAAGTCGCTCCAAAAGCTCGCCAAATATTCCACAGGCGCCGGTCTCTGTGCATGTCATTCGCAACAATATCATAAGATCTACATCATAACGTTAATTACGTACAGGGTTTTCAGATCAGATAATGACACCCTCTAGACTGCTCTGGCCATGCTGATGTAGATGTGTGCAATGTCAAAGTCAATGATCCTTCTATGTATAGACATAGAGTGGGGAGGTTTCTCAGACAATCTAATTTTACATTTTCTCAGGGGAGGACCTCTGGCCTCTGTCCATGTGAGGGTGACGCGCTGCAATTTCCTGCGTTGGGTATAAATAAATAGCATTCTTAGTTTGTTTAAAATGTTGTCCGAAATTTTAATTACAATTTAGACAGAAATTTAACAATGATTTTATCCCAATAATTCTCAATATTCATTCCTACCTACGCATTAGAATTTTGTCTCCATAGCACAACACTAACTCTTGGTTGAGGCCATATAAAAATTTGATTTCGATGGAGGCCCCTGGGCAACCGTCTGATCTGCACATTCCTAAATCCGATTCTGCCCAGGACGCTATTATAATTAACTACAACCCAGATTGTTTGTCTGTCTACCTGCTTCCTGCCTGCCTGCCTGCCTGCCTGCCTGCCTGTATGTATGTATTTTTATTTTATTGACGCACTGGCAACGTGCGGCTTCAATTTCCATGTGCTAACTTAGCCGACAGTGCTGCACCCGTTAGTTTAATTTGTTGATCACCATCTCCCGGTCGGGGGATCGAACCGCCATACTGCAACCCCGCATAGCATAAGCAACCAGGCATCTTTCCACTGGACCACCGCACCAAGACTAAAAGTCAAGGATTGGCCGACCAGCTTTCACATGTCTGATATACTGACACACTGACGATTCATATGGGACTATCTGTGGATGCATCTGTCACAATCAATCCTAGGCTATTACGCCTATTGTACTCTGACTCCAGCACGGCTCTGGCAATATATGTATTTTTATTTTATTGACGCACTGGCAACGTGCGGCTTCAATTTCCATGTGCTAACTTAGCCAACAGTGCTGCACCCGTTAGTTTAATTTGTTGATCACCATCTCCCGGTCGGGGGATCGAACCGCCATACTGCAACTCCGCATAGCATCAGCAACCAGGCATCTTTCCACTGGACCACGCACCAAGACTAAAAGTCAAGGATTGGCCGACCAGCTTTCACATGTCTGATATACTGACACACTGACGATTCATATGGGACTATCTGTGGATGCATCTGTCACAATCAATCCTAGGCTATTACGCCTATTGTACTCTGACTCCAGCACGGCTCTGGCAGTATATGTATTTTTATTTTATTGACGCACTGGCAACGTGCGGCTTCAATTTTCATGTGCTAACTTAGCCGACAGTGCTGCACCCGTTAGTTTAATTAGTTGATCACCATCTCCCGGTCGGGGGATCGAACCGCCATACTGCAACTCCGCATAGCATCAGCAACCAGGCATCTTTCCACTGGACCACCGCACCAAGACTAAAAGTCAAGGATTGGCCGACCAGCTTTCACATGTCTGATATACTGACACACTGACGATTCATATGGGACTATCTGTGGATGCATCTGTCACAATCGATCCTAGGCTTTTACGCCTATTGTACTCTGACTCCAGCACGGCTCTGGCAGTATATGTATTTTTATTTTATTGACGCACTGGCAACGTGCGGCTTGAATTTCCATGTGCTAACTTAGCCGACAGTGCTGCACCCGTTAGTTTAATTTGTTGATCACCATCTCCCGGTCGGGGGATCGAACCGCCATACTGCAACTCCGCATAGCATCAGCAACCAGGCATCTTTCCACTGGACCACCGCACCAAGACTAAAAGTCAAGGATTGGCCGACCAGCTTTCACATGTCTGATATACTGACACACTGGCGATTCATATGGGACTATCTGTGGATGCATCTGTCACAATCAATCCTAGGCTTTTACGCCTATTGTACTCTGACTCCAGCACGGCTCTGGCAGTATATGTATTTTTATTTTATTGACGCACTGGCAACGTGCGGCTTCAATTTCCATGTGCTAACTTAGCCGACAGTGCTGCACCCGTTAGTTTAATTTGTTGATCACCATCTCCCGGTCGGGGGATCGAACCGCCATACTGCAACTCCGCATAGCATCAGCAACCAGGCATCTTTCCACTGGACCACCGCACCAAGACTAAAAGTCAAGGATTGGCCGACCAGCTTTCACATGTCTGATATACTGACACACTGACGATTCATATGGGACTATCTGTGGATGCATCTGTCACAATCAATCCTAGGCTTTTACGCCTATTGTACTCTGACTCCAGCACGGCTCTGGCAGTATATGTATTTTTATTTTATTGACGCACTGGCAACGTGCGGCTTCAATTTCCATGTGCTAACTTAGCCGACAGTGCTGCACCCGTTAGTTTAATTTGTTGATCACCATCTCCCGGTCGGGGGATCGAACCGCCATACTGCAACTCCGCATAGCATCAGCAACCAGGCATCTTTCCACTGGACCACCGCACCAAGACTAAAAGTCAAGGATTGGCCGACCAGCTTTCACATGTCTGATATACTGACACACTGACGATTCATATGGGACTATCTGTGGATGCATCTGTCACAATCAATCCTAGGCTTTTACGCCTATTGTACTCTGACTCCAGCACGGCTCTGGCAGTATATGTATTTTTATTTTATTGACGCACTGGCAACGTGCGGCTTCAATTTCCATGTGCTAACTTAGCCGACAGTGCTGCACCCGTTAGTTTAATTTGTTGATCACCATCTCCCGGTCGGGGGATCGAACCGCCATACTGCAACTCCGCATAGCATCAGCAACCAGGCATCTTTTACTGGACCACCGCACCAAGACTAAAAGTCAAGGATTGGCCGACCAGCTTTCACATGTCTGGCCTGCTTGTATGTATGTAGGTATGTCTGTTTGTCTGCCTGCCTGCCTGCCTGCCTGCCTGTCTGTCACCCTTTTCACATTTCTGCTAACTGTATGGTGTCGCACTTGTTTATATATCACAGTCCAGCAGTCAATTCAGAAGCCAAAATTATGATAGTGCCATAATATTTCTACATATGTTTATTTTAGCTCAAAATGTATAGTTCAAATGTGGTACAATTTATTTTGCATGCGTGTTTTTTAATAGGACACTGCTGCACAAACCAACTAAGTGCGAATAGCGCGGCTAATTATGAGCCGATTACCATGAAAGAAAAGGTAATTGAATATAACAATATTCCGCTAACTAGTCAATACAAAATTGGAGATTCCTGTCTTTTTTGTTTTTAATGAAACGCACGAATGAGAAATCGTGGACATAAATAAGTCTTTAATACTGTGCGATGTAGCACACATCAAATAGACAATGTCTGATATTGCCAAGATGTGTAAACATACATCCATCATAATGGACCTTTCCGGTTTTAGCTATGCCCCGCACATCTCTAGCTAAGCTCCACCCACACCTCGCTCGTGTTGGGATCGATCGAACTCTGAACACCCTGACTATCAATTTCCAAAAAAATACACAGGTAAGCTGTTGAATATTTTGAAACTAATTTGACTGGGTGCTGTCGCCCAGTCAAATTAGTTTCAAAATATTCAACAGCATGTTTATTAAATAGCAAAGAATTACAAAGACATACAATTCATACACCGTGTCGACGTATTTTGGGATTTGATGACGGGCTATATGGAACCCTTTGTGACATAATGATTGTGACGTCATCATACACGCGATGAGCTGATTATGACGTCATACGAGGTCAGATGATGAATGGATACTCTGGAAAGGTGAATTCTGTAGGAGTGATGCGCTTCAAACGTGGGGCAGGTTTAAAATATGGGTGCATTTAATTCAACGTGCCAAAATAAAATATGTACACTGTAAGACTAGGCGGTACAGCATATTGTTGAAACATAACCATGAAACAAAGTATCTTTTGGTCCAATACGTCTGTGCTAATGGTGAATTTACACAAATATAGTCCTATCTGAGCTTGTCACACAAGTTTATATTTCTTGGTAAAGTTAGAATATGGGTAAGAAAAAGGCCAACTAAATTTAAAAATGTATCTGTTGCACGTGTAAGGACCATATAAATGTACAATATGAAGTGTAATATTCATCATGTCAGCAAGTGTCTGGTGTCCTGGTATCATAAGATTTACCCCACATCAGAAGCGGTGTCCTCTTAATCACTGAAGCATCTGTCTAAACAGGGTTTCTCGACACAAACACGTGCATTTCTACACAGGATCCCTGTTTTCCAAATAATGCATCTGGTACAGGGGGCTGGGTCATCATAATTGGAATAAGATATCCATTGGCATAGAACATCCAATCATGCTCTTGCTGTGGGCGCAACCTCAGCATCGGATATGTCGCATGCATCCATATATAAATCTGACAATTTACTCGGCGCACGTGCCGCTGGAACGTTGTAGGGGGTAACTTATCATATGTTGGTTGAGAGGACTTTTTGATGTAGACAAGCGATACAAAGGCCACACATGCCTTCACAGCTTGCCATGCAATTCAACTTTCCAGATTATCCATCATCATCTGATGTCATATGACGTCATAATCAGCTAAGCGGCGTGTGGGATGACATCATAATCATTACGTCATAAATGATTCTATTAGGCCAGTCTTTAACTCTTAATAGTTGTAAGAATTGTATGTCTCTACTATTTAATAAACATGCTGTTGAATATTTTGAAACTAATTTGACTGGGCCATGATACCAGAATTGCCATGCTCCAATTCTGGAGGTAGTTCCTCCGTGAAGCCATCACACGCTACATCGTGGTTACGGTTAGTTTTACCTGCGGGGCCAGCATGTTGCACGGCATATTTGCTATGACAATCCTTATGATATCGTGTGGAAAGGTTACAGCCATCACAACATCTCATATCATAATCACCTTTTTCTTCTAGTCTTTGGTTTATTGTATCACAGAAAGATGTGGTAGACACTCGTATGAATGATGTGTGCTTGGTATAAGTTAACTGCCCACAGAACAGACACTTGTGTTTAAAATCAAATGCATTTCGCATTGATCTTTGTGTTTATGGGCCAGGATTAACAGATGTCGCACTTTTTCGGAGGGCTTACAAATAGGTTGAACTTGTGAATGATAAATAATACTCCGTATGCCAATGTACATATTCCTTCCAAGGTTGAGCCATGTTCATCAACTAAGTTATTAGTGTAGCTCGCGGGGGAGGGGAGTGGGAGTTACGCACTGGTCCGTTCTGCTGCTCCACTCCGTTGCACCGCATGTACAGGATGTGCGGGAGGGCTGGTTAGCTGCAGTTCTCGGGCTAACGGATCCCATATTGCGACTCTCCGAAAAGTACAAAGACCGACTTCTAGAGTCAGTGGAACGATAGCGTTCCAGTGGGGCCGTGTAACCATGGCCGACGAGATTGAACCTCACGGTCTCATCCCAACTATTTGTGTCACAGGTATGACGGTCCATAACTTAATTTAGGAGTCTGGATGTGATAATTAATCGAAAATATAAATACTATACAAACAATTGTACTCGTTTGCTAGTAGACGAGAGAAAATATACAGTACATAGAACAAAGTTGGTGTCTTGTTTACGCGGTCTCGTCAGAGGTACCTCACCGTTCCATGTATGTACGTGAGGTATTCCCGCAAGGAAGCGTCCTAACGAGGTCACTTATGTAGTTTAATATAATCCATTATAACCCTAACAAAAATATTATTGTTGCAAGAGGAAAGTGTCTCGCGCAGGCCTCCGTCACAGGAAAATGCCTTCAACGCCGAGGCAGAGGAAGAGAGCTGGCAAAAAGGGCCACTCTCTTGTTCAAACAAAAACTAAGTGTAGTGTGTGTCAACCTAGTGAAATTATAATTAATGTGAAGCATACTGTATTACGTGAAGATGGCGCGGATGATTTCCGAAGTATTCAAAGGCCGTCATCGTTTGTAGTTCCAAGATACTGCATTGGTAGTAAATTCTAACCTACCATTTAGTTGTTAGATTTGCTTCCAAGCTGTGGCCACAAGTGGCAGGGATCTCTACCTATCTTTTGACACATGAGTCCAACTGGCGAAGATGCTCGGTTTCCAGAAGGTCACCCTACAGAGCATCTCAGTCAGAAAGGCAGTGTGCGGACATGGTACGGAGTGACAGCTTCAGAATCATATAACGACCCGGTTACATATCACACCACACCCACATATAACATCACTAGGACAAGTTACCATTCACATAAGCAATTTGGAAAGCACATACAAGTTTTATGGCGGGGAGTAAGAGACAGATCTTCATCTTTAGGGACCTTCCCGTGAGGGCGTGGTGAGTTCCAAGACCGCACCCAGTCACAGTACAGAGTTAGATGGAGATCTGCCTCCCATCCGTCACCCGTCTGTCGGGAAACTAACGCTTGCCTGTCATTAGGGTTAAGTTTCAGAATGCCCAGAGATGCACGGCAGGCCAGTTTTGCCTACCTTGGCTGGGTCATCTAAGCTAACTGGTATCCGAAGATACAGAGGGGGGGGGGGTGTATGCGAAATCGACACTTTGGTCTTCACTGCTTGGAAACCCCAATAGTTTTCCAGAGTCGGAGCATGTCAACATGTCGATGGGAGTTCCAGACAATTATTAAGCCTTGCGGCTGGAGGAGCGTAGAAAGAGGCAATCACTCAATATAATAAGAGGCCCTAAGGTATTTGGCCAATTTTACATAATCTAGCCGGTGTGCGGTGTTACATATCCACTACAGCCGGAAAAGAGGCGTACACAAACCTATCTTATCGAGCTAGAATAGACAGGTTTAGCCGATCACATGTCAGGCTCGAGCAATGTGAGCATGAACAGTGACCTCAGCGTAAAATTGATGCTGGGGGATGATGATGCGGATATAATGTTGCTGTATAGTATAGCCTAGCGTACTGCGGTCCTAGAGTTTTTTATATAAACAAAACAAAATAATTAGGATGGCTGCTTGCCATATACATAACTAACTATCACGGTGTCATCAGTAAATCAGGTCATAGGACCCTACGGTGGTCATTAGTTGTAAGCACAAAAGTTAGTTTAATATTTACAGTTAAAAAGATATAAACTATAAAACGCGGTCTCAGACGACCGGGGAGGTACCTATTAGTCATCAGTACCTATAACGGAATGAATGAATAAATATAATAGTACAATAGTATAGCTACTTGAGTACCTATTGGTCATCGGTATGGAAAGAGTTCATAAATCACTGTAGATGCTGCATTACAGATGAGGAACGCGAGGTGGCACGATTCTGAAGTTGCTGAGAAATCTTGGCAGACGAACTGTTGATGCGGCTCATTCTCAAGACGACGAAGAACACTGACTGTAGATGGATGTCCACTAGATAGTCATAATAACTAATATAATAATTTTAACATGTTAAAAAGTATCCTTCCGGTAACCGAAGTTTGAAAGTTGCCCATAACATGGAGGGCCAAAGTTGTAATTAAACTATGCATGTACATAACTGGGTACACCATACATGATGCATTGCATAGCTCTTGCGGTGTACCAAGGCATAGTCCAACCAGACTGTGGCCTAAAAGTTAATTTAACACACGACATGCTGCACGGAAGTTTGAATACCACTTTTCAGCGTGGTCCGGAAGATCTGACGAGTTTTCCACCAAGAATCACCACTTGTTCTACATGCTGTAGAGATTACATCTGGGCCGCGAGGCCCAACCATGGGAAGGCTCCACTGTAGAGTTGGTAGTGAGGAAGTCTCTTAAAAACTGCGATGCGGATGATCGATTGCTGACCAGAGCAGAAGAACTGAAATCCGAGAGCCACTGCTGCGGCTAATAGGGAGCCACAGTGAGTAAGCAGTTGCCCACGTCTTGTACTGCTCTGGCCACACAACCTACCACTTGTTCTCTTTCTCTCGCCGAAGTGTGGTCTCGATTCTTGATTTTTCGCTCCTTTTATACTACCCGTGACATCAGAGGCCGCCCGACCAATCAGCTGGCGATCTGTAGCCAATCAGCGTACAGCTAGAGGGGGTGACGAGGCTATCACGTGATAGGCACATTCCCCATTCATTTAATACATACACGCGATTATGAGATCCCAGTAATATTTTGAAAATAATTTCAATGAGCCATTTAAGGATAACTCGGCCATTTCTGGTCCCGACTTTAAAAAGGTAAACAGTTTTGAAATCCTCGTCTCATTCCGGTCGTGATTGGTACCGAGAGCGCCGAGAATAGAGTGATTTAAAGATTTTAAGGCGTGCTTGGAACGTGCCCGGAGTGGTGATTCATTTAAAGTCACATAGAATGTAGCATAACTCATTATTATTATTATTATTATTATTATTATTATTATTATTATTATTATTATTATTATTATACATTGTGAGTTTGTAAATTAGGAAACGGATACTTTATTATTACATACCAGTAGCGATGAAGGTATTCAACCAATCTTTAAGGCGTGATGATGCATCGATATTCAATACTTTTTAATTATGATCAGATTACTTATCTTCATTGCTATCATCGTCATCACTTTGCACATTTAACCTGCCATCAATATTCTCACATGACTCATGTGATGCTTCACAGCTACACATATCTGTACACACCAAATTTGCCTTTCTGCATCAACATCTGTGTGCAGTACATTTGCTCTTTTGGCAATCACTCCGCACTCACTCTATGATAGTGTCTGGTGGTGGCTTTAAATCCGTGACTATTGGGACATAACTGTTGTTGTCCAACTTCCAGCCATATAGAGTTGGTAAATCTGGATGAACTTGATCATCATAATACCACACCATAGCCTGGTAATGTGCTCGTAACATATGATGGTATAGAGCAGGTGATGTGGGCAGCAACTTCTTTGCTTCAGCCTGCATTTTCTTGAAAAGATTCCATCTCAACAGGCTAATTGCCAGTAATCTTTGTCCCTGGCGCATGTAGGTGGCACACATACATGCCAAGAGATGTTTTGATTTCTGAAGAAGGTTGTAATTTATTACCAAGTTTTGCAAATGCTTCAAGTATATTTTCCCCAGCCTTGTGAAGAGTATTCCGGCAGCTCTTTTGTTAGTTTGTTCAAACGAAGCCGATCAGCCAATTGGGCCGGTGGCCATCTTGGATTTCGGCTGATTTTTAGAAATGTCTTTAAACATCCTCTTCTCCAAAACCGTTCGAGGGATGGATTCAGAACTCATGAAATACCATCTAGGGCAAGTGCTGAACCAAATCTGTTCACTTGTGAACTTGATTGTCCGAATCAATTGGCAGCTACCTTGGATGAACACATTTTCGCGAAAACGACTTTTCCAGAACCGCTGACGGGATCTGGCCGAAGTTAGAGAGATATGATTATGGAGTAAGGGCAATTAAAATTTATGCAAGGGAAGTTGAAAAAAACATGGCCCCGCCCTGGGCCAATTAAAATATAGCACGTTTGGCGGCCATGTTGGATTTTATTAATTGATGGATTTTGAGGCCGAAATTGGTTTTATGTATATTTTGGGGTATTCTGATCTCGAATTTGCAATTTTTGAGACTGTCGGATAACGGGGTTGGCGGCTATCTTGGATAATTTTCAGCCAAAAGCTCCCATACTAAAACAATGGGACATTTAAAATGTCTTCTCGAGAACTGCCGGGCCGATTTCAATTATATTTGGCAGGAAACATCCTTAGGGCATCAAGATTTAACCTTTTTCAAATGAAGCCGATCGGCCAATTTGGCCAGCGGCCATAATGGCTTTTAGTCGATTTTTACAAATGTCTTTAAAAGTCTTCGCCGAAACTGTTTGAGCGATTAATTCAAAACTCATAGAATATCATTTAGGGCATGAGCTGAGTTAAGTTTGTTCAGGAGACCGTGATTGGCCAAATGGTTGGGTACCCATTTGGATGGCCTGGTTTTCATGCTGCTGAATGTATTGCTGAGACAAGGGGTGCCACAAGGCGGAGTATTATCACCAACTCTGTTCATACTCTTCATTTATGACATTGTAGCAGAGCTGCCCAATGGGATCCAAGCAGCCCTCTATGCAGATGGCCTCGTACCCTGGTGCACCGAGGAGTACACAACGACTGCCACGTACAGAATGCAGCTCGCCTTGGACAGAATTACAGCTTGGGCCAATCGCTGGTGTATTACCATCAACAAAGAAAAATCATCAGCCATGCTATTCTCACTGTCCACCAAAACCAAGGTTGGCAATCTAACACTGGGCGGTACTCCACTCGAGTACGAGGACCATCAGACATACCTCGGAGTCACATATGACAGAAGATTAACATGGAAGGAGCGCATCCAGAACGCAGAGGCAAAGGCCAGAGGAAAGCTAAACATCATGAGGAAGCTGGTAGGAACAAGGTGGGGTGCCAATGAAAGGATCCTCAAGACCATCTACCTAGGTGCCGTACGACCACACCTTGAGTATGGATCCAGCTCATGGATGACAGCAGCTAAATCTCATCAACAGAAGCTCGACAGAGTACAAAACCAGGCACTGCGCATCATCACTGGTGGAATGAGATCAACACCAATAGAAAAAATGGAGCAGACAGCAGGCATCCCCCCCACTTAGCAAAGGAAGGGAATGCAAACCACTGATCCAAGCTGTAAAGTTCAAATCGTTCAACAACCACCCGATGAAGATCAGGCAAGCACAGCTGTCATCAGGAAGACTTAAAAGATGAAGTTTTGTGAAAGAGACAAAAGCACTTCAAAGGAAACACCAAGAAATGTTGCCAGCACAAATAGAAGTCCCAAAACCACACCCTTGATCCTCCACTCTGGGAAAACAAACTAGAGAGCATAGCTATTCGCACCACAGTACCTCATCTCACAACCAACGATGAACACAGTGGTGTGAGCAAGAAGGCCCTGACCCTAGCCATGCTGGAAGAAATGTACCCTCAGGAGACATGGATAAGGATCTACACAGATGGATCAGCCAAAGATGCAATTAGGAGCGGAGGTGCCGGACTGCACATACAGTATCCAAACGGACAACATGAGTCAGCTGCAATACCGACAGGCAAACACCGCACAAACTACAGCGCTGAAGTCGAAGCACTGGTTCGTGCAGCTAATACCATCAGCAGAACAGCAGACCATATGGTACAGATTGTCTTTTTATCTGATGCCCGCTCCGTCCTTGAGGCTATCACCAAAGGTAAGCTGCCACAACTTGAAGAAGCACTACAAACCATCAAATGCTTTCGGATAGCACTGCAGTGGATCCCCTCACACTGTGGAGTCCAAGGAAATGAGGAAGCAGACAAGATGGCAAAGGTGGGTGCAGAAGAGAATCAGACAGAAAACATGGTTACGCATACAGAGATGAAGACTATCATCAAGTCACTCTATAGAACACCTCAATCAGAAGATGCCTACCATCATCTCATGAGGCCAGAGCAAGTGACCATTTTTCGTCTCAGAACTGGACGCAACAGACTAAACCAACACATGTACAGGAGCTTCCACCGTACGACATCACCCGCTTGTCCTTGTGGAGAAGCAGAACAGACCACAGAGCACATACTTCAATGTTACAGTACGTATCAGCTGCTGAGAGAAGAGATCTGGCCTTTGTCAACCTCTTTTCTTGAAAAGCTGTATGGGCCTGTGGAAGAACTGCAGAAAACCACAGATTTCATCTTAAGAACGGCTCTCCAAGTGTGATACCAGCGATCGAAAAGAAGAAGAAGAGGATGCCGCTGAAAGAATTGGGCCGAAATTTGGGCAATATGATATTGATGACTAAGGGCCATTAAAGTTTGTTCAAGATAAGTTGATACATAACGAAATATGGCCTCTGTTTTCTTGTTACAAGTCTGCTCAACTCATTAGTGGTCTACTTATTGTTAATGACCATTCTAGTTGAAATGCCTATGGTCCAGGTGAGCGATACAGGCCCCTTGGGCCTCTTGTTTCAACTAGTTTCTTGTCCAGGTACAAGCGGACTACTTTGTCTGCATCAGGCAATGTCTTCAGTTTTAGCTTGGTCTATCTGTGCCATAGATTTTCATCTCCCGTAATACACTCTGAAACACACTTTCTGTATGCTTCTTCGCCAACAATATCATGTCGCAGAATGTCACGAGCTACTTCATCAGGCATGATAGATTTTGTGACAAAATTCATCAGATCTGTTTCCGTTTTGAATGTATTGGTTCCTTCTATAACCGCTTTGAGACACTTGGCGTTGTTTTTCTGCCTTCTAGAAGCCGATGACTGAGAATGATGTGATCGTTTAATCCTGGTAATACTAGGCATGTTTTCAGCCTCAAGAGACACTGTTAGAGCTATAAGGAAGAAGGGTGTTACTGTTGTCGGCTTTCATGTTATTCCTGTCAGCCCTCCAAGAACCTTCCATTTTGCGATTTTCCTGTTCTAGTGCATGGTCTACACCGATACTATTAAATTTGATGTGTGTTTTCTTCACTGCAAAGTTCCCATCAACAAATACTTTCCACATACCTGGATCACTGGTTTGTAGTTCATACACTTTGCCAAATACTCAGGAATATTCTGTTTTGGCTGAAGAAGCGTGTGCAGAGTTATTCGAGAGACACTAAATGCAAAAACCAGAGACCTTCCCATGATGCTCAGATGAAAAGTAATAATGTGGACATCATATCTATGTACACTATGGTGGATTTCACCATGGGCATAGTTTCTCCCTTACTTCAGCAGATTTCCTCCAGATTTTCAACCAAGGCAATGTCATCAGTATTCCACACAACTTCATTGTGCGCCAGAAGAGTAGCTTTGTAGTCCAAATCTCCACAGGCAGAGTTGATGTCCGCAACAATTTCTGAGACCGCTTCTGGTAACAAGTTCATGCTGTCTGTAAACGTATCTAACATCATGTCGAACAATTCCTGCAGTGTTGTCAGATGTGCTTCCACTGATCGCGTCATATGTTTTCCTTCCAAGATTTGTCTGGTTGTTGTTGAACCAAACAATTATGCTTCTATCCAGGCGTCGTCTACTCCTTTGTTCTCTATGGCAGATCATATTGCTCGGAGAGTGCATAGTACTATATGGAATTCGCCTGCTCGGAGGATGCATTTCCTTTTATACCCATTGTGTAGAGACGCGATTTTGATTGCTTGCATATACACAGGCCCATGTCAAGTGCTATTACTGTCTTCCTATTAACTCCTATAACTTCACTAGTAATATGCCATTCCTTTAGCGCCCAAGTAGCCATGCTGTGTCTTCCACATGCTGCTGCCGAGATATGTGAATATTTTCTCCGGTCTTGAACTCATTGTAAGTCGGGCTGACCGGTGAGGCTAGACTTCTATACTCCATTTAATGTGCAGTAATTGACTGTGGGATGGACAATCAAAGACTTGTGCCGTAGTACATCTGGCATCAAAAGTTGCTGACTTACGGCTGAGGTTTCCTCATTTTTATCTTTCTCCTGTTGTTGCAAAACCACTATTGCTAATCCATGGAATGCATTCTTTCCATCAGGCGTATTCTCCATAAAGTCAATGTTGTCTGCTGCCAAGAATATTGGTAAACCTTTCTTTTTACCATGGGGAATGGAAACACCACCTGTAAATGCCATACATTGAATTACCGCCTCTGCCAACTGAGATTCGATACGCAAAATGTGGGAATAGTCGACACTGAAATTGTTAGCATGCAAATAGTCAATTAAATGCTTGCTTTGGGAATATGCATGTACCTTGAGACCTACTGGTAATGTTCATCATCATTCTTTCTAGCATGTCTAAAACCAGCTTCCTGAATTTGAGGACGACATGACACCTGCTTACCTGCTTTCATTTCATACATAACTGTCTGTGAAATATTGAGACAGGTTTGTGCATAAGTTATGAGCGATATTGTGTTTTACGCTCTGTTTGGGGACCATTAAGTTTCCACCAAACAGTTAATAAAGAACGTTTGGGACATTATCCTCTCGCTCACCATTGTCAAGAGTGACATTAAACGCAAAAGGTTGCTCTCTACATTGAATAATCTCAAGATGAATAACTTTAGATGCTTGGCCATCATTGAAGTCTTACGTAGCAGTTGAACATACATGTTCGGGTTTATTCTGTAACACCATACTAAATTCAATCTCAGATAAATGTTCCAATAACCTTTTTTCATCTGACGGCTAGATACGGGCAAATCATATATACTAGCAATACGAAGTATCCCACAGATCTTCGATGATATGACCACTCTCTAGGTATTTAGCTAAAAATAGGAATTCAGTTTCTACTGAAATTATTTTTTCTAAATTTTGCAGATGAATCACATGTTTTATATAACAGTTTCTGTGCCATTTAAAATATTTTTCTATTGCACTAATCTATATTCTCTTGGTCTAGATCTTAGTTGAAATTTATATGAATATCAGAAATTTAACACAATATGAGATTCCCTAGTTTATTTGGTTAAGAATTGGTTTGTGAAACCATATGTGTTATACAGTGAACCTCTATGACGACCACCTGCTTTAGGGGCCAAGGAATATGGTTGTTTAAACCTTTGAATCCTGAATCTCAAATTCAACATAGCGGTATAAGAAAGCTGTTGGATATTTTGAAACAAATTTAACAGGGACCTGTTGCTGCCGTTAGCATCAATAACTCTTACAGGTAGTCTGGTGATTTTGAAAATACCCAACAGAATATTGACTAAATAGTAAGGATTTTTGTGTGCTAGCTTTTCGGCTTGAAAGGGTTACGATAGGTGGTCTTAGGACCACTCACCTTAAGTATCTATTACATGTTGGTCTTAAAAACCAGTTTGCAACAGCAATTGAATTATAATGATAAAGCCATAGTCTTTAGTGATTTTATTATCGCCCATAAAGTGGCCTTTATAGACAGACTTTACCGTAATTTTATAATATTCATATAAAATTCGTATCGGAAATCGTAAAAATAATTCAGAATCGCATACAAACAGAATAGTCCCGTAGAACTTTCCATGGCGGTCCTTTTTTAATGGCAGAATCATATACTTGCCATAAAACGTACACCTGCTTTTAATTTTTGTCACTGTACTCAAACGCGTCACTTATTTTTGCCAAAAAAGACCACAAACAGAAAAGAAAAACTGGCACCAAAACTTTTCACTCTTTGGAATATATAAAGTCTCAAAAAATGCATGGTGCCATAAATTTACAGAAAAATGCCACGGGACTAGACATTCTGCTATAGGGCCACATTATATGTAGGGTGAGAGTCATGACATATCACGAAGAAGCTTTCCTAAAAATCAGTGAATTAATGAACGTTTGAATTCCTGTTAGCTTTCTCAGATATTCATCAGTGGCTGGCAGATAAATTACACACTTGGAAAAGTGTAATACTAATCGTGGTCTCCTGGAACCACGTTTTAGTTTTAAGGGGCGAGTTTCCATTTTTATCAATGATTCGTCCGTCACCTTAAAATAAAACATGCAAATCAGATACTGTATAAGTTCATGCATTATGTTTTCCATCTAAAACATAATTTTATCACTTTCCTTTCAAAAACACTTTCTAAATTTACCTGGGATTGCTTATTATGTAAAATACTTCACGGAAATTTTGTTTCATGGTGGTGATATTTGACCTATTAAATAAATTGCATCACATTCGGAGTCTACACCCTAGCATTTATAGACGGATGGTCGCAAGTAGCCCTGTATGGTCAAAGATTTTCTACCTACTGGATTTAATATTACCCCTAATTTCTATTGTGAATCACTTCACCATGAGACATATTCTGCCTTATAGGCAAATGTAATGTTAGAAATTCACAAGACATACAATTCATGCACTTTCGTGACAGATTTTCGACGTTATTATAATTGTAACGTCAGTTAAGAAGTGACGTAATAGATTATGACGTCAGACACTCGTGTGACAGATGTGATTCACTCCATTGCGATGAAGCATTGATTTCTGTTGTGCATGTGTGGGAGCGGCAGTGGGCTTTCCGTAGTAATCCCATTTGGTACCTGAGACTATGTCGGTAAGGTTGCCCAGTGTATGCTTCCACCACAAGTGCAATCCACGAATGCGGAACACACATTTTGAATCGCGTTATAGGAACCTAGAGTTATCTCCGAAAGGTAAAGGGGAAGTAACTGCTGTAGTGTACAGCTGTTGTGACATTATCAATCATGGATACAGACTCACACAGATTCCTTACCCAGATTCCATCTCTGATAATGTTGCTAGACCGGTACTGGTTCAATATCGGGCCGTCTTGTTCTAGTACCAGCCCAGTGAGCTTTGATGGATTTACTATTTAATAAACATTCTGTTGAATATTTTGAAACAGATTAAAAATATTCAACACCTTATTACATAGTAACCTTGCTATTGGGAACGTAAGCAGGCAACTGCCCTAGTAACCCGCTTGGTGTCCCACACTGGTTATTCAAGATCTCCCCTAAGCTAGCCAAGAACCGACCCTATGTAACCCAAGTAATTGATGTCATAATAGAAATGCGTCAGCTGTCGGCTAACGTTATAGTGTAACGTTATAATGTGGTCTTCTTAAAGATTTCCCTTAAACCAACTAAGAACTGACCCTATGTTACCCAAGTATCTGATGTTATAATAGAAATGCGTTAGCTGTCCAGCTAACGTTATAGTGTAACGTTATAATGTGGTCCTCTTAAAGATTTCCCTTAATCCAAAACTGTTACCCAAGTATCTGATGTCATAAAAAACACGTCACATTTTAGCCGACGCCAAAATCACATAATGCAAACAACCACCTGCCTTAACAACCAGTTTGTTGCACCCACACTGTGGCTATCCAAGAAACAATAACAAGAAACCTAATTGTAGAAAAACTATAGAGTAACACGATGAGAGGCCTTTTGTAGATTTAACACAGCAATGACTGGTTCGGTTATCGAGCAAGTCACTCCGGTGGTGAATACCCAAAATAGTCTCTGTCGCGATATGAATGAATATAACTGTCTACTGTTGAAAATAAGGTTGTTCTGTATTTTAGTTTAAAAAATGACTACCTTATGTACAGCAATAACCCATTTCTAAGAATACCAATCTGACATTTTTTATAATCAGTTATTATATATTTATTATAATCTAAATCCTGATGACCCCCACAATATGACTACTATAATTTTAGTACTTTGTTATTGAGATGGCGGTACAATAACAGTAATAATTTTGTCATTACTAATTATGAAGTACGTGTAAATAATAACTGTAACTTTCATAATAATTCTAAGTTACTACTACTAATACTACTACTACTACTGCTGCTGCTGCTGCTGCTGCTGCTGCTGCTGCTGCTACTGCTATTGCTGCTGCTGCTGCTCCTGCTGCTACTACTACTACTACTACTACTACTACTACTACTACTACTACTACTACTACTACTACTACTACTACTACTACTACTACTACTACTACTACTACCACTATTACTACTACTACTACTACTACTACTACTACTACTACTGCTACTACCGAAAGCACAAACAGTAGTTATATAACTAGATAAATACCAAAATATGTAATTATGAATTGATATATAATGTCTGATCGCCATAACATTTATAATTTCTGTAAATTCATATTCCCCATATGCCATTATGTGGCCTGGGGGTGTAAATAAAATAATCTGAATCTGAATCTGGATTCTGGGTATTCAGGGTTCGATCGATCACACTGTGACACGCATAACACGTGGGCGGAGCATAGCCAGAAATGGACATGGCATAGCTAGAAATGGGTGTAACATAGCTACAAATTGGCGTGGCATAGCTAGAAATGGGCGGGGCATAGCTAGAAATTGGCGTGGTATAGCTAGAACTGAGCGTGGCATAGCTATAAATGGGCGTGGAATAGCTAGAAATGGGCATGGCGTAACTAGAAATGGGCGTGACATATTCTAGAAATTGGTGTATCATAACTAGAATGGGCGTGGCATAGTTACAAATGTATCCATATATATTCTCCTTACCAGAAAGCAGTTATTTTGCCGCGCGTGTATTGATTGTGCTTCTAAATTTGAACTGAGATAACTTGGCGGTATTGATTCTTATATGGTTATCAAGACAAACAGTAATGGCAGATTCGTGAGCGTTTGTAAGAGTCTTCTCCCTTGAAGTGTATGACGAGACGCTACCATTAACCCTTTGAACGCTACATTCCCAGAATCTCAATTCTGAGGTAATTATATATGCGTGCTGTTGAATACGTTGACAGTAATTTGACTGGAATCTGGCACTGTCATAAGCATCACCAGATCCCAGGCAATTTAATTTCAAAATAATCAACAGAACATTTATTAAACTGTATATGGGTTTTCGAATTCGACGTTTCAGATTCAAATGATTAAACAATGGAGAGATCCGATCTGCTGCCCAAGTATATGACCTCATCCTACGTGTCTAGTTGCGTCATGAACATTGAAATGTCCGTCAAGTGTACGACTTGTATGTCTCTGATGGATTTATTACTTAATAAACATTCGGTTGAGTATTTTGAAACTAATTTTTACAGCAGCATCACCAAGTCAAATTAGTTTCAAACTATTCAACAGCTTACCTGCGTAGCCAAAAAGCACTAGCCTTCCCAACTTTAACACATCTAAGAATTATGGGTGAACTCATTGAAAACTACAAATTAATTACACGAACGGGCAGTTGTCAGTTCGTCACTCTTTCCAAAAACAACATCATTTGTGGACATCGCTTAATCCCTCTTGAATCAATAGCGCCTCAAAGCGCTCAAAATACTACTTGATATATCAATTAAACATTTTGCCATGGTCAATATTTTTCAAACTATTTTAATTTTAGAAGACTATGTTTGTAAATTTACCATTGAATTTTTTTCGCTGGCTTGACCATTAAAGGGATAATGGTAAAGAAAATTAAGGTTTTAAGTGCCTATCTGAAGGCCCGAAAGAAGAGTATTTTTGAAATATTTAACACTTAAATCTAGTTGTAAATATTCAAAAATGCTCTTCTCGAGGCCTTTCAAATAGGCATGTCTGAAATCTACTGCACAATTGTTTGTGGTCAGTTTGGTCCATTAAAGGGTTAAGTTGACACACGAGGGTTTGAGTATTCACACGCATTGATTCAGTGGACAGCTAAGACAAAACTTGTTCAGCTGTCGTATTGTGAACGTGTGGAACCAGCTGCCCAATGACGTAATGTGTGCCAATAGTGGCAATGCCTTTAAGAGGGCATTACGTAATGGACCTTTCCAGTTTATCCATCAATCATATGACATCATAATCAACTACGTGATGTGAATGACGTCATGAATAACGTAGATACGTTCGTCGCGAACGCTTAATTGATGACGGACTAAGCGTTGCTGTGGGAATTGTATGTATTTACTATTTAATGCTGTTGAATATTTTGAAACTAATTTGACTGGGCGTTGTTGCTGCCAACAGCACCTATGGCCGCAACAGCACCAAGACAAATAGTTTCAAAATAATCAACAGCTTACCTGTATAGCTTTCTGGACATTGATAGTCAGAGATCAATCTAGCCCGAAACCGGCGAAGTGTGGGCAGCGCTTTTGGCGAAACCTGAACATTTGAATAGCCTTAAAAGCTTATCTGCGTCCAGTAAACATAACTCTAACTCTATCTCTATACAACCTAGAAAGTGGGATTCTGTGAAATCAGTGTTCAAAATATGTAAATCGATTCCTACACGCCGAAACTGTGGGCGGCGCCTAGCTCGTGATGGGTGGGACATAGTTAGAAATGGATCTATCTATCCATTTAAATATGTACTTTAGTCACAAATGGACCGTTCCACCCGCCCATCTCTAGCTAAGCTCCACCCACACCTCGCTCGTGTTGGGATCGATTGATCTTTGAAATTTAAGCTGTCAAACATTTTGAAACTAATTTGACTGGGTTGTGTTGCTGCATACCAGGTATGGCAGCAACAGCGCACAATACAAATTAGTTTCCAAAATATTCAACAGAATTTGTATTAAATGGTAAAGACATAAAATTCGTATAACGTGTCGGACTATTAGGCGTTTCAGACTAAGTAAATCGAGTCATTCACGCTGTAATAGATTATGACGTCATCCTACACGTCAAGTAGTTGATTATGACGTCATAAGATGGATGGATACATCGGAAAGGTCCATTATCTTGACTATTCAATGTAGTGGGGCAGTGCTGTGATTATGATCCGATCCGATCTGTAATTTAAGTATATGAAGTCATAATCAAATATAGCACTTGTTAGCTGCCATCACAGTCAAAATGAATCAGCCCCATCACGAAAGCGTATGTATTGTATGTATGTATGACTTTGTTGAATATTTGGAACTAATTTGACTCGGAACGCATATGGCAGCTATGGAACATGATGTTCCTATCAAATCACTTTCAAAATATTCACCAGTTTACCTGTACCGTTGCTTTAGAATTTACTTACTGGGAATTTAGGTTTCAAATGTTCAAATCGATTCCAACACTGGTACAAAGTGGACAGGCCACTGCTACAAACTGAACAAGCTATTATTGTGTTGGTCGAGTGCGAAGCAAACTATCTCTCGTATTTCGTTTCAAAATTAGTGTGTAAGTCTATGAGATTGTACAATTCTACAAGCCACAAGACAATAGTGTCAATGGGCAATAACTCTGGACCTGTTGAATATATTGAAGACACTTGCCTGAAAGTTTGTGGTGGTTTAGCTGATTGACAAATCAATGGATCCGATCTGTTACTAAATTATATTACGTTATAATTAATTACGTCACGTGTAGGCTTATGTTACAATCATAATTGACAGAAAATACTCTGTCACGAAGCTAAGAAAATGGCCGAATTGTGTATCTTTGATGGATTTACCATTTACTAAACATAAGCAGCAACAGTTCCCAATCAAATTAGTTTCAAAATAATTGATAGTGTACCTGTATAATTACCTTGAAGTTCAAACTATATAAATTGATCCCAACACGTGTCCGGAGCTTACATGGAAATGGGCGGGGCTTAGATAGAAATGGATCCGTCTATTGGAAAATCGTGTGAACTAATAACTCACAAAACAGCTACCTCGTTCTCAAACAGTATTATTTATTTTTGTATAAGCCTTTTTCACAGTTGAAATACAAAAGAAAAGCGAGATACGGTTAGTACAATAATAAGGATATACTTCTATCGTCTGAATACAGACGAACCACCACGGTGATGATGATGATGATGATGATGATGATGATGATAATGATGATGAGGAGGAGGAGTAGGAGGAGGAGGAGGAAGAGGAGGAGGAGGAGGCGGCGGAGGAGGAGGAATGAGGAGCAAGATGGGGGTGGGAGTGAGGAGGAAGGGAAGGGGAAGGGGAGGAGGGGAGGAGGAAGAGTGACGACAACGACCAATTACATTACCACTTTTACCCAGCAGCAACATGTGTCTGTCTATAAGTCAGGCCATCCGTCGGTCATTCCTTTGGTCCGTAAGTCGGCCGGTCAGTCGGTGGGTGTCGAAGGATGGATGTTGGATGGATGGATGTTGGATGGATGGACGGGTAGGTTGGCGTGCGGACGGGCGAGTGGAAACATGTGTCCAGGCGGGCGGACGGGCGGGTGGGTGGACGGGATGGTGGACGGACGGACTGACGGACGGACGGAAGGTCGGATGGATGAATGGATGGATGGATTAGTATTTTCTTAAATACATATATCTATAATACAACAATGCTTGTAATAGTTTCTAGCTTTTTTGTGGCAAAATCCCGGTGGTTTAGCAACAAAATGGATCCACTATAATTGTAAATATGCTTTGTGCTAAGAGAATCTGACAAACTTTCATTAACACTTTAACATTTGTTCAAGAAAATTTTATTTTTCTCATATAAAATATCCATTTGTAGACCAAAAAGATGATTTATATTTTTGAAAATGTATCACTGCTGTGACTGACTGGGTTATTGAGACATTCATTCCAGTGGCACATTTTCAAACGTAGTCTTCTATGCAAATGAACATTTCTCAAGACCACTCCAGAAATCGTTTTTGGCCAGCTCGGGTGTTAAATGATATTAATAACGAGGCTTGAATCCTCCCTGAACATTACCTTAAAGGGGCTGTGGCGTGAAGAAGGGATATATAAACCTCCTTATTTTTTATTATAACATCATCTGTATTTTCAAATATATCATGTTAAAAATAAGATAACCGACCGAGCCATTCCAGTCGTAAATTTTCAAAAATACTTTCTCTTGGTCGGCAATTGAATATTCTTATGACAAAATTAAAGCTTTCATGAACAAATGTGAGGGTTAAACAATTAACCCTTTGAAAGAAAAGGCCAAAAAGACAAAAACTCTTTACAATTTAACAATTATTCTATTGAGTATTTTGAAACTAATTAGTCTGGAAGCTGTCGGTGCCTAGATGACAGCAAAAATTCCTGTCAAATTAGTTGTAGGAATACTCTTCATATATAGCTATGATTCTCATCATACTGCTCGTGCTGGCGTCTACAGCAGTGGCACAGGGCGCGGAGACTGCCATGATATTGGATGCCAAGTGGGCCCACTTCCAGGATGCCCCCACCCTCCCCCCCCCCCCGTACAATCCTTGGGTCTGCCCCTTGCGGAGACACATTTACGACCGCTTTCACCCACGTGAAGCGATCGAGGCTGTCTGCCACTTATATGGTGTGGAGAGGGTAGGACGTGGATGTCTGCTGGAGACACCTGCTCAGCACCAGATTCTCTGCGCAACATGTGAACATGCCAGAGTTTGCAGTGGTGCAAAAGCTAAGCACTTTAGCATCCTGCCAGGTGAGCGTTGTCAAGGTAGATGGAAGACACTATGGGTGGTCCCATCATGCTGATGCGACTCTGGCAGAGACTACGTATTTGTCTGAGCCTACACAGCGGCCGGGCACCATCCTGAGGAGATTCTCCCGAACATGGGGTCCGCACGGGAGTTTTATATTCGCCACGGCCTTCCAGGTCCGTAGCTCCGATCTACGACCACGAAAATCACATGTCTCAACAACCCTATGCCCCAGCTAGAGCATGTCGAAGAAGTCCTCGATCTGGCCCTCGGTTACAGAGCAGGGCGCCGAAATCTTGCTGCATCGTTTCTCCAGGGCGTGCATCTGGCGAATGTCCTCATAGGTGGCGCGTGGGATGGGCGACTCGTGGATCTGCGCGGCAAGTGTGGTGAGCTCGTCGATGCGGGGCTGATTTTTGGCCAGGAACCCAGGGTTGTGTTCCACGAGAACGTAGTTGATCTCAAAGACCTTCCAGAGGATGACGCCCAGCAGGTAGTGTTCATAGGGTGCGTCTGCCGCCAGGGCATCTATAATGCTGTGGGCGAAGAGGTTGCCGCAGCCGTCCACGAAGCGCGGGTCAACGTGCTTCGTCAGGTACTCGCCTTGGTCCACGAAGCCCATCATCTTGTCAAACATCTTGGAGGTGCATCTGCCAAAGTCCACCGGGTCGAGTATATCGACGTTAGGCTCCACCCCGAAGTAGCTGAACGCCATCAGCCAGGCCTCGTGGCCCGACGTGAGCGTCTCCCACGAGGAGAACGAGTTGAAGGTGCTAACCGGACCCCTGCCGCACCAGTTGGCATAGACGGCGGTCATGCCCCAGCCCACTGGTCGGGCTCAGCCCTTTGTGTCACGCTAGTCGTAGGCCTCGTTGTACCCGGGGCTGTCGCCTAGGTCTTCGAGCGCACATATGCGGTAGACCACGTCGACGTAGAGTCCGAACTTGGCTACCAGCGACAGCTCGAGGCCCGACCAGACCTGCGGCAGGTAGTGGTGGGGTATATCTCCTTTGGGGCGCGGCTGTAGGGGGCCTTGAACTCCAAAAGTACCGTCACTGTTTGGACTTCGTGCTCCTTGTCGTCGACCTTCAGGTTGGTGTTTAGGATTTGATACTCCTCGTCGGAGTCGCGTTGCCACACCGTGTTGAGTAGATAGTAGCCGTCGGGGCTGTTGGCATGTCCCCGGTAGCCCAGCCACCCGCCGTCGATGTGGATTTCGGTGATCAGCGCGCACGTTCCGCTGTCGATCTCGAGCAGGCACCTGCTCATCGCCTCAAAGAGAGTCCCCCACCAGCACGCCACGGCGCCCCCGCCCCAGGTCTTGACCTTGAACTTCTGGCCCAGAACCTCCTCGAAGCTCGAGTAGGGGTTCCACCCCATGATGGCGGCCAGTTCGGAGCCACCTACCATTGTTACTCTGTTCCGCAGCCATCCAGGCTGCGCTATCATGGGACGTCCGCGAACAGCTGGATAAACTGATCAAGGTTCTGTTCCATAGTCTGGACGGCGTCTTTCTGTTCCATGGTCTGGATGGCGTCTTACAATTCTGACTGTTCAGTGGGTGTATATCACTGTGGATGCTTTCTCTAAATGGGTGTTCAGACCCTATTATGTGTGTGATTGATCACAAGACGATCAGTGGTCAATATCAGTGTGGCTCTAAGTATACTATGGCAAAATCACAGCTATACTACTCGACAGACGAAGCCGGTAGGCGGTAGGCGAGTCCGGCAGATAGATGCCCTCAGGGGGAATCTATCTGCAGGAATCGCCTACCGCCTGCCGGCTTCGTCTGTCGAGTAGTATAGCTGCGATTCGGTGTATATCACTGCGGATGCTTGTCCCTAAATGGACGTTCAGACCCTATTATGTGTGGTAGTAGTAGGGCCGGAATTAAAATGATACCACCTCCCTCAACTGGCAGCCGTTCGGCGATCCGTGTCCCCCACCGCCCTCTTAATCCCTGGGGCATCATCTAGAGGCATACACCGACCACATGTCTCAGCAACCCTAAGTCCCTAGGCATTAAGAGGGCGGTGGGGGTCACGGATCGCTGAACGGCTGCCAGTTGAGGGAGGTGGTATCATTTTAATCCCGGCACTACTACTTGTGTGTATAATACCCTTGCCATCTTGAATTTCATCATCATATTTTGAGATACTTGATTATTGTAGATCTTGAACTCGCGACGCAATGATGACTATCATGAATCCTTGCAATGCCCATCTGCTTCATATTACCGGACACGTCAGATTCTACCACACCCTTTGCAAAGCCTCTTAAACCCCAAGGCTTGTGGTTCAGCGCTTTAGATAGCTTCCTGACGGAGTTATATATGTCATTATGTGTTTTACGTCAGCTAAATAGCGACGTAATTGATTATGACGTCAAATATTTGACAGAGAGGTCGGATCCATCCATTGCCGGGCTAGAGAGTTGCACGACCAGTATTGGGGTGGGGTTGGGGTGGGATGGGGGGGCGACTCAACAGTTGAGCATCAAGCTTTTTGGTCATCACTTCGATTGGGGCAATAAAAGCCACTCAATATTGACGCTTAATTCTGGGGTCACTTGCTTACTAAATCAGGCCTTTATTCCAAATTGCAATGTTGTTTCACTACCTTGCGCGTGCGCTCGTTCACGCGCGTACATGCGTACGCGCGTGCATGCATGCGTGCATACTGTGTACTAGCGCGTGCACATGATTTTGCGCGGAGATGTACGTAAACACTACTGGCCCGATTTGGCCAAAATCTTAACACAACAACGGATCTTGCCGTCAAAGAGGATTTCCCGACTTTGGCTATGATCCAAATAAAAACACATGAATCGGATCAAATTCTGGACCTATAGAGATTTTGGATTCAAGATTTAAGATTTGTTTATTATTCCCAGATCATACCTGTTATACAACGGGGTATATACATTGTACAACTTATACAGTGGCATGACAGTTTACATGTTATTTACATATCTCTATAGATTAACTGTTAACATTGAAGCAAATAGTCTAAATTTACTACAGTAATGTGATTGGTTCTTTTCAGGCAAGCTATTTTCATATTAACTATTTTCTGGTCACAATTTCACTTTGTTTTTGGGTATTATCTTTGCGGGCTATGTTTGTTGGGTGTGGGTGTGTGACAGTTTCATTACTTTTGGAATTGCTTAATAATTGCATTTATAAGTCGACAAACTTCAGATAGTCAGTAGTTTTTTGTTATTGCTAGTAAATAACAGGGAAAATCAAAAATAATTTGGTCGCTTACAGTAGTATATAGGTAGTGTTTCTAATCGTAATGTATGAAAAAGGTCGCTAATAAAAATGTAATGAAACTCATCTCCAATTTCGTCCTTGTCACAAATACTGCATTTCCTTTCTTCTATTAGTATCCCTTCCCACCCCCACCCACCCTTCCCATGTGTTAATGAATGCTTGCTGGCCCTATACCTAGTGAACAATATTCTATTCCTTTCATTACATCTAAGGAGGTATGGTTCCGTTTCCCAGTTAGTCTGGGAAACTACTGGTCCAATTTACTTCAAATTTTAATGCAATAAAATGTGTAAGCATATATTATGAGTTCACAATATTGGTGGTGATCAGAAAACCGAAAATTCGAAACTCCCAGAAAGCATGAACATTCTAAGATCTAATGAAAATGGGAGTACTAGTTGTAAGTAATCCCCGGTTACTCTTGATATAAAAACAACCCTTTCAAGCGCCCGTAATCCCAGAATCCCAATCTTATAGCAAATATACAGGTATGCTTTGAGATACTTTGGTACTAATTCAACTGGAACCTGGAACAGCCATAGTGAAATTTACCATCATCACATGACTCATTTCTTCATTCCTTGAGGTTTTGTTTAACCGTAATGATTCCGACGCCCATTATTTCAGATACCCAGATTGAAATATCGGGCAGCGTGTAATTTGTTTTAATTTGAAACATAGGTAGTTGCGTGCTTATAATCTAGTCTATTAACACTTTAACCCTCAAATTTATGTTAAAAATGCAATTATTTCCTTATAGAAAATGTCCATTTGTAGACCAACTGAAGATTATTTCTGAAAAGTTAACACTGGAATCACTGGCTCGGGTACCGAGCCAATCATTCCAGTGATAAATATTCAAAAATAGGCTTTTCTTGAACTGCAAATGGCCATTTATCAAGACCAATACATGAGCTGTTTTTGGCCAGCATGTGTGTCAAAGGGTTAATGAAGCTACTGAGCTTGTTTGAAGATGTTTTTCTGAGTTACTCTCTTGTTCCCTGCATACACGCCTTGGTCAGTGCCTGCTATGCACTCACGCTCTTTAATGGAGGTCATTCGATCTGTTACTCAACTACCTAACGTCACTAGTCACATTGGAGAAAAGGAGCTGGCAGATTAGTTCCAGATATTCTGATTCTGTGAACAGCGTCGCAATATCGTACGTTAGATCTTTCTTTGCACTATGCATATCCTGTGCGATAAATGTATCCCATTGATGAAGAACTTTAGGCAGAATATATTTCCATGTGGATATGCGTCTTGCCTAATATGACAATGAGTACACACTGCAAGGGCGAGTGCATCGGTTTATTTGTAGCTGTACCCACTTGCCGCGTTACGAGAGGTTTAATTAATCCTTGTAGTATTTACGTGATGTCCATGATAAGGAAGACTGCTTGACACTATTGGGTACATTTGTGGGGGAGTGGACACATTCTAAAGACGTTGTATGAGATGAGGATTTCTCACTATAGTTGCTGCCCCTGCTGTCGTTGTAGTCGTCGTCGTCGTCGTCGTAGTCGTAGTCGTAGTCGTAGTCGTAGTCGTCGTCGTCGTCGTCGTCGTCAACGTCGTCGTCGTCGTTGTTGTTGTTGTTGTTGTTGTCGTCGTCGCCGCCGTGGTCGTCGTCGTTATTATTGTTCTTTCCCTGGACTATGCTCTGTTATAAAGCAATCTCAGTCACAAGGTATATCTTGTACAAAATGGGAAATATATAAGATACTTGTACTGAAGTCGCATGTAATTTCTGTTTCGTGGGTAAACTCATTTCCGGAGAAATAATACCGTACAAGAATATATATTTAGTCTTAGGTTAAAATCCTTTAAAATAGGCCTACCTATGGCGTTTGTCCGTGACCGGCTGATATTTCATGAGTATTGCTAATGAGTATGTAGCTTGATAACACAGGTTGCCGGGCCTGTACTAGACCGGCACCGGGCCAATGCGCCTGGTATTTACACAGTAACATCCCAGTGACCGGCATTATCAGAATAGCCTATCATATTCTGATTATTGGTTATAATGGATCACCAGGCCTGTTGTTGTTCCAGGCATATGTCGTCTTCCACGAAGAGATTCCACGTAAATTGATCAATGAACCTTTCCTACTTATCAATCCATCGTATGACGTCATAATCAACTACGTGACGTGTAGTACGACGCCATAATCAATGAGGTTATGCACGACGTAGATAGGTTCGTTGAACTCGTAAGTGGCGATGGGATAACCATTGTTGTAGGAATTGTATGCCTTTACCATTTACTAAACGTGCTTTTGAATATTTTGAAACTGATTTGACTGGACACAGCTGCTGCCATAGGCAGCAACAGCGCCCAGACAAATAGTTTCAAAAAATTCAACAGCTTACCTGTATAGTATAGGGAGTTCAGGGATCGATGGACCCCAACCCGAGCGAGGTGGCGGTTAGCTAGAGATGGGCGGGGAATAGGTAAAACTGGAAAGGTTCATTCTTTTACTGAGAATACCTGAGCAGTATAGAGTCAGAAATATCTCTACTTTTTAACTCTCAAAGACAAGAAACAAATTATTTATAAGATTGGGAATACTTTATTGAATATTTTAAAACAAAACAGTCGCTGCCTATGGTATGTTCAAGTCAAATTACCTTCACAATATTCATTCTATAGCTATCTTGGAATCATGACACTGAACATTCAATGGTTGGAGGTTAAAACTGATTACAAGACAAATATTAACGCAATGAATAGATTTGTCTCAAATCTTTATTAAACATTTCAGCCCAAAATATCACGCGAAACATATTCTGGTATGTATTCTGGTATATATTTTGAAATGAATATTAGCCTCTCTATTGGAGCGTTTGCTGCCTGCCACTGGTTGCCACCCATAGCAGCAACAGGATCCAGTCAAATTAGCTTCAATATATGTACGAAACAGTTCATCTACACGGTAGGTTGTGTTGGCGTTGAAATACTCTGGCATCAAGGAAAGAGTTAAGCAATTAGCACTTAGTCTGTCATATCATATCATATCATATCATATGAGCTCATTCTCATATGAATCGATACGTAGACCTATCCATCCCCTTCACGACATTTTTGCTTTGGCCATATTCAAGTTGATATGTCGGTATATTATTTAAAGTTGAATTACCGAAAATTCATTCACTTATTGGTGACATAGATCGCTTGTCATCCAGATCGCGTAGCATATACACAGGTTTTTTCAGTTATCCCCGTTAGTTTCGCTTACTGCCTTTAGGTGGCAGTTATAGCCACTCCGACATTACACGCGTGAAAACGAAGCGAAGCGTAGCATCACGCCTCACGTCGCCTTGTATACAGTAGCCACCACTAGCCTTCACTGTATGGCGCGCGTAGAGACTGTTACAACATCAATGTTGCTGAATATCAATATATATAACGCCAGTGTGGGAGAGGTGGGTGTGTGGTGGGGGTGGGGTTGAGGTGGGTGGAGGGGGCGTAGTTTCATACATGATTCGTACACCCGCCCATAGTTATTTTATCCGTATCTATAGTCAATCAGCAAGCACATCACGTATTAGATCAGCCTTAAGATTTATAAGTGCCGAGCACACGATGAGAATGTCATCAAAATGTGTCAGTGATGTGACTGGTGCCGTGCTACTCAGTACTTTAAACACATCCAATTTCCTACTTGCTTTCCCTCCCTCACACCCCAAGCCCCTCCCTCCCTCCCTCTCCCACATCAACTCCCTGCCTCCCTCCCCCCCCCCCACACACCCTCTCTCTCTCTCTCCCTTCTCTCTCTCTCTCTCTCTCCCCATCCCTCCCTCTCTCGCTCCCTCCCTCTCTCTCCCGCCCTCTCTCTCCCTCTCGCTCTCTCCATCCCTCCCTCCCTCGCTCCCTCTCTCCCTCCATCTCCCCTCCTCTCTCTCTCCCTCCCTCAACCCACCCCCTCCCCTCCCTCCATCCATCCCTCCTCTCTCTCTCTCTCTCTCTCTCTCTCTCTCTCTCTCTCTCTCTCTCTCTCTCTCGAGAGAGAGAGAGAGAGAGAGAGAGAGAGAGAGAGAGAGAGAGAGAGAGAGAGACGTGAATTCATGCTATTCATCGAGTTGTAGTGACATCTTCTCTACTAAGCTGGAGTTTATCTTTAATGAAAGCTGGTATGTTAAGCTTGAAAGCAGCTGTTTTCCAGGTGGGGTGAGATCCCCACAAGATACTCTGGTGTATTGTGTGGCTTTATAATTGCCGAATGTCTGACTTCTGTTTCTTAAGTTTGTCGGTCTCTGAATGAATGTTTCTGCACAATCAATAATACAGGTTGTGCTTAGATAGTTCTCTCGAAATGGTTCAGGACAACATGCTCTAATTGCTTCCCTGGGAAGCTAGATGTACTTTTACAATCTGCCCATGGTTTTCCGTAGACATGGTCATTTGTACAAAAGTCAGATTCCTGACATTGTGTACATATGTCAACATACTGGATGGATTCATTGTTTCTTTTATGTGTCGGCCTTATTAGTATCTACAACACCATGATAGAGTCCGTCTCTGACAAATCAGTTATATCATCACAGTTTATTTCATCGCTGCTATTAGTGGCCACGGAACAGTCTGAAATGCTGAGTTTCTTTAGACATTTAATGTATTTCCTTACCACCTTACGTCAACCTGGTGTGACACATTTATCGTAACCTAATTTTAATTTCGGATATTGGTTTCTCTCGGATGGTTTGTCATCCAAAAAATGTTCTGAACACACATTTACCTGTTTTGGTAAGCCTTGTCTATTAATAGCGTTAGTCCCCCCCCCTAGTCTGCTCGGTTCATCTGATGGCATAACGTGGAATTTTTATGGGATTAAAAACGCTCAAGCCCTTCTTAAATATATTTAGTTTTCTGCTATTATTTGTGCACCCATTGACCGCGCATGAATTTCCGCCACTTTTTCTGTATTTTACGTCGATATCCATTGTCCCCGAGTTTCAGATCTCTACAGGTTCTTATGCTTATAATAACGATAACGCTATGTACGCGTCTTAAGCGTTTTTCACTTGTGTAAAGGCGGGCTATTATGTCATTAGCCAATGGCGGCGCCGGCGGTAATCTAGGTCACGTCTCGATGAACGCGTGTATTAATTAATAATATCTGCTCAAATACTAGGCTACAACATACATTTTCATCAACCAAATTTTGCGTTGCTGCTTACCTACATCGATATAATGCACACATTGCATGGCCCAACTGAACCGCATTCAACGGACGTGAACCAAGTAGATACCCAGATAACATTACTACGTTAAGCCAACTTTGGTGATTGGTTGGCACGGTCGCTGTTGGCGATTTGGCATTGGGTGCAACAGTGTGTTGGGCTAACGTTGGTATAGCAGTGGTTATAAGATTACGGTTGAGTTACAGGTGTTGGGCCAACGCAGGTCCAACAACCTATTGATATATATATATATATATATATATATATATATATATAGCAAAGAGTATCGGCCCCAGGACGCTACCCTGTGGTATCCCGGTCCCAGGACGCAACCATGGGGTATCCCGGTCCCAGGACGCTACCATGGGGTATCCCGCTAGTTACTGGATGACTTTCCGAGGTCTGTCTATTAACAACGACACACTGACTCCTGTTTATCTGTATCGCCTAAGTTTGTCCTGCTAATATTGCGATAATTGAAATCTCCTATGATGAGTAGATGTTCAAACTTTTTCATAAAGTTTGCTTGCTTTTTTATTATGTTCTGCAACTCGTCTGCATTTTCTCCGTTGCTACTTGTGCTCCAGTATAGACACCCTACTAGCAGGGTTTCCGTGTCTGTCATCCTATTCTTCACCCATATTGTCTGCTCAAACACCCCTTTCACTTTATATTGAAGAATAGGATGACAGAAATATATATATATATATATATATATATATATATATATATATATATATATATATATATATATATATATATATTCATAGAGTATCCAGTTTCGGTGAGGCTCTAGTTTTGGTGAGCTTTCGTTACGCTTGCGCTGTGTAACAACACAAGTTCTCGTGACGTCAGTAGCAATGGGGGTATCTGTTCGTTATTGTTCTTTTCGTTGGAATGTGGTTTTAACCAATCAGAACGCTCCATTTCAGTCGCTATTGTTTGGAGAACAATGGCGCACAGAACGCCACGCATTCTAGAGAACAATGACGCACAGAATGCCACGTTTTTCTCGATAACAATGACGTACAGCCGCACATGTAGATTCTGCAACACTGTGGAATGTTCTATTATTTTGAATTAGTTAACCCTTAAAAGTTTAAAAGTTGTGTATTTTACGTTTAAACGTAGTGGCGGCGGTCCCCCCTCCGTGGTTATCTACCGTTGTAAAAATAATAAGAGAGTAATGTAAAAGAATAGAGTTTAAGAGGTGGTATGATAATGGAGGTCGTATGAGGAGGAGGTTGAGGATGTATGAGGAATTACGGTATTGATGTATATTTTGAAAATAATTTGACTGTTTCGTCGCTAACGTCATTAGTAAACTGTAGAATATTTAGAGACTGTCTGTAAGCTGTTACTGTCTTAGCAACAGCTACCAGACAGATTAGCAACACAATATTAAAAATAATCTTGTATTAATGGTATGTTCGGTTGGAATGGTTACCAAGACTTGGTGGTGATGGATTGTATCATGGGTTAAAAAGAAGCTAACCCTTTCACCGATGAATATATATCTCATTTTCATCGATACCATACAGGAAAACTGTTGAATATTTTGAAAATCATTTGACTGCCTGTGTCAGTTGAGGGGGAATGCTATAGTATTCCTCCTCAGTTGATATTGCTGGATGATTATGAGGGCGATGCTAGCGTACTTGTTTACAAGGTATGCACGATGTACGAATATTTTGATAATTTGTTGCTGAATATTTTGATAATTTGAGTGGTAGCTGAATATTTTGATAATTGGTTGCTGAATATTATGATAATCGGTAGCTGAATTTTTTGATTGGTTGCTGAATAAATTGATTGGTTGCTGAATATTTTGAAAACGATTTGACTGTAAATTTTAATTTCTTATTAAGCAATGTTAGGTAAGAGAGAGGTGGTCTTATAACGGAGGTCGAAGGAGGAGGGAGGAATGTATCTAGGCCAGCAAAATGTGTTCCCCAGTCATTTAATTTTCAAAAATCAGACACGTACACAGTAATTTTTCCTAAGCTATTATATAGATAGTGTTATCTATCATATTTATGTCTCTAAAATGGCAGTCATTTAATTATTAAATTTTCAAAAATATGGACAAAATGCATTCCTTGTCAATGGCAATGCATTAATCGACCACGAACAATAGCATACAGATCCGCATTTAGAACAGTAGCGTCCATCGACCACTTTTGACGGATCAGAATGTTTGCTTGTGTATGCATGTGTGAAGAGGTTTGTTGCGTGTAAAAACTTTATTACATTATTTTTTTTTTGAACAGATAAAAAGTTCTCTTTCAAATGATTTGTGGGCCCTGAAAAGGGCCGTGTTTTGAGATAGGTCTCAGTCTTTGCAGATCCGCACAGGCGTGGTTGTCACTTTTGTAACAACTGCGACATGTTTGCTTTTTGTATATCAGTCGGAGTATCACCGATTACAGGACACCCATGCGGATACTGTTTGATTGGTAATAGACAATAGCACTCCTTGCAGGTGTACACCATCTCTTGAGGTTCTGTTTTCTTGATCATACGCCTACAAACCCTCTCGTGTTTCGATCGTCGGCATATGGTGTCGCGGATGTCGATGGAACACCAACGACACCGCACATACCCAGTGTCTGATCCGTCAAAGTGTGTACTGCTGGCCATTTTAGCCAAATGTACATTAACATTTACATTTATACCACATCGCTCTACTACAAAAAAAAATATATTTAAGGAATATCACATGAGATGAAATCTGACTGCCTAAGGCTACCTAACTACTCTGCAGTTACACATCCAAGCACTTTGCGATGTTTAAACTGGAATGAGAATATGGATTGAATTTGTACCGTTTATAGGAATATATGTACTGCGGCCGCAAATCCGCAACACGAGCCCGCAAATCCGCAACACGCTCCAGCATGCGGCCGCACATGTACGCATGCATTTTGGCATGTATGCATGTTCAGGCATGTGCATATAGTTGTTGCCATCCGCAACACACGCCCACAAATCCACAACACATTTTAGCCGAATGTACATTAACATTTACATTTATACTACATCGCTCTACTACAAAAAATGTAAGGAATATCGCGTGAGATGACTAGCGTCCTATCAAAAACTGTTGCGTACTGGCCTCCATATAATGACACATACATGCAGGCGAAAATCTTGGATATGTTCACGGGCTAGACGCGATGGATCAGTTTGTTAAATGGTTACATCAATATCTTGCCGTAATTCCTCATACATCCTCAACCTCATACTCCTACGACCTCCGTTATCAGACCACCTCTTAAAATCTATTTTGTTACTAATCTATCTGGTAGCTGTGGCTAAGACAGTAACAGCTTACAGGCAGTCTCTAAATATTCCACAGTTTACTATCAGACCATCTCTTAAAATCCATTTTGTTACTAATCTGTCTGGTAGCTGTTGCTAAGACAGTAACAGCTTACATGCGGTCTCTAAATGTTCTACAGTTTACTAATGACGTTAGCGACGAAACAGTCAAATTATTATCAAAATATACATCAATACCGTAATTCCTAATACATCCTCAACCTCCTCCTCATACGACCTCCATTATCAGACCACCTCTTAAACTCTATTCTTTTACATTACTCTCTTATTATTTTTACAACAGTAGATAACCACGGAGGGGGGACTGCCGCCACTACGTTTAAACGTAAAATACAGAACTTTTAAACTTTTAAGGGTTAACTAATTCAAAATAAATGAACATTCCACAGTGTTGCAGAATCTACATGTGCGGCTGTACGTCATTGTTATCGAGAAAAACGTGGCATTCTGTGCGTCATTGTTCTCTAGAATGCGTGGCGTTCTGTGCGCCATTGTTCTCCAAACAATAGCGACTGAAATGGAGCGTTTTGATTGGTTAAAACCACATTCCAACGAAAAGAACAATAACGAACAGATACCCCCATTACTACTGACGTCATAGTGTTGTAATCAACCAGTACGATAATTATCGGTTACGCTTACCGCGTTTACCCTAAAAATTTACATTAAAATGTTGAGTCAGCACTAAATCAACTTTAGCATGTAAAAAAATGCCGATTTTCTTAATACTTTTTATCATATGCCTTTAAAGCATTGCATTTTAATTAAAATCCGTGAATTTTTTTGTTCAAATATTGGAAATTCTTCCCCATCATCTGTTTTATTTATACCACGTGACCAATGTCAAAATCCAGACTGGACAGGGTGGTTCAAAAGTCAACAGCGCAGTGCCTGTTCTTAGCACATTATAAAAATCAAGGAGTACACGCATAGTATATTATTCAATATCTTTTGCATATTTCCATTTCATGCTTTAGTCAAACCCTCATAACTAGCTCCAAGTCTGAGGAAAATGTCCACCACTATCACCCGAGAAAAAACAAGAAAATGACAATAAAACACTTCCCCATTCTGACGACTAAGAACGTTCAGCATTTTTTGCTCCATATGGTAGCTGGATTGTCTAAAAACAGAAATTTGTTCGAGCCTGTAAGGGTATCACCGAAACAGGATACCATCGTTTTTGTTTGTTTTGAAATACGGCATCGCCTAATGGCGCTGTACGTGTTTTTACATTTTGTTTTCGGGGATTTTCTTCTAACTTGGCGCTGGATAAGGGATAAAGTCACTAACAAATTAAGACAATTTATTTTTAAATATTTATGGTATTTATTAAATTATTAGCAATTTCTGCTTAGGCGCCCCGAAACTGGATACTCCACGCTATATATGGACACTTCCGATGTTCGTGCCTCAAACGCAAAAGAGCTTGCTCTTCCAGGGGTGAGCTGGTCTTCTGACCCCTGACCTCGTCTCTTCATTTACGAATTCTGCCAATATTCCAACTTATGAAGTGAAATAAACGAAATTACAGATTTCTTTTTTACCTCCCTAATACGATCCCTGGCCTCACCACACCCCAAGGATCACGCGCAGACGATCTCAATCAAAATACGAAATTAAATACTGATCATTTAATTTTAGTACAATATAATTTTTTTTCTTTTTTAGGAAATCAGAGGTACTTTATGAATCTAGTACAGAAGCACCAGAAAACAAAACCCGCGCCCAAATAGGTGGTACCTGGAAAAGCCCCAGACTAGCTACCAAAATAGTGTTCAAAAGTAGCACACCTAATGACTGTCTATAAAACTGTTTTCCTATTGCATAACATTACCTTAAGACCAGAGAAAGCCAGGTCTAACGACCATCTGCGTGTGCAACAAGAGGACCTATTTGCAAGAGATATCCATATGATTCCAACACACACGTTAAGCAAATTCGTCAAAGACCGCTCCATTACCCTATATTGCCCATTCATACACACATCAATTGCTACCCAGTCACCTAATCACCCAGCCGCACGCCCCTAAATCCACATCCACCTGCACCTAGTCCTGCACTCACGCACAGCACACCCATCTATGCACGCATGTACGCACGCACGCTCGCACATGCACTACATCTATCACCCCCAACCCCACCAGACACACCACCACAATTACACACACACACACGCATCGATTAGACCACAGCAACAAACCACAACAAGATTACCTTGATTATTATAAATTCAGATCACAATGACCTATAATACACCATAGAATCTAACCGAAGTTAATTCAAATTAGTTTAGAACAAGGCCGGATACACCATTATAAGTAAACAGTGGTAGCAATCCTATATATAGAATGGATAAGACATTATTACATGTATTTAGAATCTGGATTTCTATTTCTAAAAATCCATCCAAAGAAATTCAAATTAGTTTTTTAATGTAAGATCGAAATCTTATATTATATTCAACAGAAAGAATAAAGTTACTGTTGATTCTACCCTATTCCAATAACGAATTTTTGAAATGGTTAAAAAATGAAATAATAAAACTAATTCAGATTTATTTATTTAATATTAAAGTAATACGTATATAAATCAAGAAGACTATTGAGTCATATGGTTTGAGATTAGGTATATGCGTAGTGGTAATATGGTCTTGTTACGCTACACGCGTGAGAAAAAATAATGGAATTGCGTACAATAAATATTGTAAGATGGGGTTACCTCCCTTGGCACGTTCAGTTCAGTTCAGCTCATTACGTACTCATACTTATCATATACTACCCTTATAGGCAAAATGCCTGTAGATAGATGGCCCTCCTTCGCAAATAGAGTGGCACCACATTGGAATTCACTGCCAACAACAATAGTCGAAGCAACCACAGTCGAAATATTCAAGGGCAAACTAGACATCTACTACAGCATAGCCTCATCTGGACAAAAATTTAACATGGGAGAAGCATATTGAAATTATTACTACCAGGGTAGCAAAAAGCATTGGCATCATTCGCAGACTGAAACCCTATCTAACACCTAATATTATTAAAACCCTGTACTGCACAATGATACTTCCTCACATCACTTACTGCAATGCTATCTGGACTAATACATCTCAAGCTAGACTAAAAAAACTAAAATCTCTGCAAAAGCAATCTATTAAACTATTTTCACAAACAGCAGGTGGCCAGGATATCTTTAAATCAGAAAAGGTCTTAAAACTTGAGGACATAGGAGGGCTCCAACTATACACAATCTTAAGGGACTTCCACAATGGCAACTTACCCTCATCCTTATCTAACATTTTTATGCTCAATACACAATTGCATCCTCACAACACAAGAACAAGAGATAACCTCCATTCAACACACCACCAAACAAAAGCAGCACAACAAAAACCCTCATACAAAGCATTCAGTTATGGAATAATACAGACACAAGCACACGCACAGACATCATAAAGCTACAGTACTTTAAGCAGAATATCAAAAAGAAGATTATAGAAACCTACTAGACTCTGGAAAACACTCACCATCATGGCATGCTATTCTCATACTTGCACCCAGTCACCAGAACAAATAATAATAATAATAATAATATTAATAATAAGAAGAATATCTGTCATAATGGTAACTACCAAACAACTAACTCTACCATCACAGCCTAAAAAATACTTTGTCATTGATAATAAGAATATGTAATATAGAATTATTAACTTAAGCAAGATAAGCACACATCCCTCTGTCATGTCTTTCCCTGTAAAAATGTAAATTGTCATACGTCTATTAACTGTTGGACTGCTGGAAGCGGACAATAACTCCAATTGGCAATGACTCTGGATTGGCTGAGTATTCTAGAAAAATTTGACTGAAAGTTGCTTGTGGCTTAGCCACCGACAACGTTTGGTCAAATTGTTTTAGAGGTACTCAGCATACCCTGAGTTAGGCTCCATGGAAAATGTAGACTGCAGAGGCTTGGCAGCGAGACAGTTAACTATATGTATATATAGGACTATAACATGTTAACCGTATGTATTCAGTATTCTCATGTCCTATACTGTTGTTGTTATATGTTATATGTTATATGTAGGGGTCCACAGCCACATAGGCTCTGCCTTTGGTGGACTACCTGTTGTGAAACTGTAAATGTATATTCTATATCAAAATAAATAATCTTGAACTTGAACTTGAACTCTTTCAAAGAAAGAGTATTTGAATTCGACTGAACACAATTAATTGTGGTGTGGCTTTGGACGTTGCTGTTACACATATGCTTATACAACATATGTGAGCCGTCAATTCCCAAAGTCATAATACAATTATTACATCACAGTGGACTAATCTTGAAACAGCCTGTGCATCTACATGAACATGCACACATGAAGATAGCTACACGTGTTGTATCCAGACCAGGGTTGCCTGCCCTACCAGTTTAGCACTGAGGCAATAACAAGCCAATGGCTTATGCCTTGTAAATTGATGATGATGATGATGAGGCCCTGCCCTGTTACTTGTCTCGAATCACTACTATGGTGCATATCATAGTGAAAATCATTCTAGAGGGAAGGACAGAAGCATTACATTGTATTAGACACCTCATCATGAGCGGCTGGCGACACAATCAGACTGCGCTAATGGAGAGATCAGTTCTGTCATTCAAGCAATGGCAAACGTCTATAGATTATTAGGGTGTATTTATTGTCTTAACAGGGCGACCAGCTTCTGATTTTTTATACGGAAAATTAGTTTGGATGAGGGCGAGAGCGAGCAGTCTGCCTTTTTCGGACAAAGCGTGTGAGCGAGTGGTTTGTCTCGTCCATTGTTTGCATATGTGAGCATGCAGAAATACATACAAATCATTAATTTAAACTATGAGTTGTTTATAAGTGTTTTCGGCCCGGCTGTCACAGTTCAAGGAGCGCTAACTAACTTCGTCCATACCAGCGTGTGCCACACGCGCTGAAGCACGACCATGTCTGACACCAGTCCAAGCTGGTGTTCCCACTGACTGGCAATATCCTGTTAGTGGCTTCAAAGCATGGCTAGTTTTAAGCTCCCGTAGTATGTGGCATTATTATGGATAGGCTCTGGCTTTATTTTAGTATCCATCCATCTTAATCTATTAGTGCTAGGTTGGTTTCGTTATGCTGCTGCATCTGTATATCTAGCTAGCAACCGTCGCCAATTGTTGCCTCCAGTGGCATATTAAACCTTACCATGGCCGGGGTGGGGTGAGGACGCATTTCGAATCTGGATTTCTATTTCTAAAAATCCATCCAAAGAAATTCAAATTAGTTTTTTAATGTAAGACCGAAGTCTTATATTATATTCAACAGGTAGAATCAAATTACTGTCGATTTTACCCTATTCCAATTACGAATTTTTGAAAAGGTTAAAAAATTAAATAATAAAACTAATTCAGATTTATTTATTTAATATTAAAGTAATACGTACATAAATCAAGAAGACTATTGAGTCATATGGTTTGAGATTAGGTATATGCTTAGTGGTAATATGGTCTTGTTACGCTACACGCGTGAGAAAAAATAATGGAATTGCGTACAATAAATATTGTAAGATGGGGTTACCTCCCTTGGCAGGTTCAGTTCACCTCAGCTCATTACGTACTCATACTTATCATATACTACCCGTATAGGCAAAATGCCTGTAGATAGATGGCGACTACATTATGCTTATTGCTTAGTTAATTTGTTTCGAGGTAAAGGAAAGATAATGATTGTGTACTGGCTCTTGCGTATACAAAAAATCTGACCATACGTGTTCAAGGTATCTGTATATGTATATGTTGAGGTCACTATGTTAAGGTGAAGCAGTACTGACGAATTATGTTCTCTGCCGAGTAGACACACAGCCACGTGAGATCTGGCATCTACAGATGTGACGATGGATCCATAAGGAATTAGGTTAGCACCCTATCATCATCCCAGACATGTTCAGTACGCGCGACACACATCGGGCAGAGGCTATGCTGTAGTAGGCCCTGCCCTGTTACTTGTCCCGAATCACTACTATGGTGCAAGTACTGTATCTCCATATGCTTACGACGTTACGTCGAGCTTGGAGCTACAGGTCCAATCATAACAAAAAACTGAAATTAAATCGGATTTTCGTCTCGCTTCTTGAGTTTTGCACTTACATAGCCCAACTTTCACACACGTCTACCTTATTTATCTGGTTATCGATAAATATACACTTTATTGCAAAATATGTCCTATATTTTGATACACGGCCCGATATATTTCACGGCCGAGCGTATTTCGAGCGAATCGCGTGTCAATTCCAGCGCGCCAGCCATCTTGTCCTAGCTACTGCTATAAATCATGGGAGATACACAGCCGTATTTGGAAGACGAGGGCATGCATGCCATATATGGGCAAGTGGGCGGAGCGCCCGGATTCTCAAGCTGGCACGCGCGTTTTTACAACGATTATAGTATAAATTTGTAAACAAACAGACGATAAACGAGTATGTGGATGTAAATAATAACAAAATATAGCGCAATTTTTAACAAAATGATGTATTTTTGTTTTATTTACACATTGAAGCACCCACAATAATTTTATACAACAATAATGTGATGATTATTATATTATGTTCCCTCTCATGGATCGCGATCAAGGGGTGGGGTGGGGCGGGGTGGTGGATGTTGGGGTTGGGGTGTGTGGTTATGTTGGGGTGGGCCGGCGGTGCAGGTGTGTGTGTGGGGGGAGGGTGTGTGTGCTTATTCTGTTGTCAGATAGAGTTTAGTTATGGAAGCCACTGACCTATGCATTCATTGCAAACAGCAATTTAAATCAAGAACAGGTGGTTATGATAGATTTTCGTTAAATCGACGCATCGAAGATCTACCAGTAGAAGATGTGCTAGACTTGTGTGGAGAATGTTTTAGGTGTGTCCGTCATATTGTCGTGGGTAAGCGTAAGCTTAAAATCCTCGCAACTGAATGGGGAAAACGGGGATCTGTTGGTTTTAAGAGGAAAACACCGCCGTCGACACCTTCGCAGATATCATCAAAAAAGAGAATTAGACAGGACAATGGAGCCTGCAAAAGTGCAATTAAGGTAAGGGACTGACGGCGAGTAACATGCATGCCTATAACTTGCATAATTTAATTAATTAATTAACTTTCTAGTGAGAACACGTCCTTAGATAAGTATTCAGGTATTTGGCGTCTGTGGTTTTGCGGGTACATACAGACCTATGCCTGTATGCATCTTCTCACAAATAATAATGCCATGTAGATGGGGGTTTTCATACGAAAATGCGTAAGAAAATCAATACTTTCATAGCTAACTGACGGTCCATTTTTACCCACAAAAAGGTAGCAGATGGCTTCTGATAGCATCTAGATGACACCTAGATCACACTCTTGGGGCAACGCCTTCAAAATTTTCTGGAGTCGGCTATGATATTAATACATTTCTAAAAGAAAAATAAAAGAATTTTTGTCACTCAGAATGCATGAGACGGTTTCTCAGAGCAGCTACCTTTCAAACCTTTCCCGTAGAGAACCACCGCAGCCCCCACACCCTACTGAGAGTAGACAACCCCTTTCAGACGCTCCCCATTTACGACCCCCATACCATAACTTAACTTCCTGAATCCGCTCCTGTAAATTGTGTATCTCAATGTAAAGATACGAAATAAATCTTAGTATATGATGATTTCATTCCCTATATAAATTAATATAATCTTTTTAGTAAATTATGAAGTTTAATTAGGTCTACGTGTTTCAAACATGCTGTTGTGAATGTGCGACTTTAGCTGTCTTTTAACTGTCACTTTTCATAGGGCATATACAGTATTACTAGATTCACTGCTATTTTTTACTTCACATTACGTAGGGAAGGCCAATTGTGAAGAACAAGATTGTAGAAGCTGTAAGACGATCACACTATGGAAAAGACATTCGATTGATGGTGGCGAATAGCCCTTTAGCTAAGCGCGAGGTCAAATGCTTCATATCACAACATGTATAAGCATAATCCGATATGTAACGAAAAGGAATTGTGATTTGCATTTATAAATTGTCGTTAATCTTACATATTTAATACAATGCCGTTAATTTATCAAAATTAAACCAGAGTCCAGGGTAAACGACAGAATAATTCATGTTTCAAAACATAGATCTATATGTTTATCGGACAATATAGTCAGTTGTCTGTAGTTGGCTGCCGAATGAGATATTAGAGCGTATGTTTTCCCCGCGGGTTGCAGGTCAATAAACCGGCATGCCCCTCATTCAGTCAGCCAGCCAGTCTGTCAGCCAGCCAGCCAGCCAGCCAGCCAGCCAGCCAGTCAGTCAGTCAGTTAGTGTGATAAATTTGGGGTTACAAGGTCAAGCCAACGACGACCAGAGTAACAAGAGGTCTAACGGCCTATCACTCGCATGGAATAATATAATTTGAAATGCTTTGTATGCTGGAAGCCATTGTTGCCTAACGCATCGATGATTGTCAGACAAATCTGTTTTAAAATATTCAACATATTTTGAAAATGGTTGGCTTTAAATTGATATTGAAGTTCTGAAGCCCACTACCACAGAATACGTCCAGCAAAATTGGACTACGATCTGCCAAGCGGTATAGAAGGATTAAAGGATCGCCAAAAAATCTTTAAAAATCCCATATGGCCAACGAAAAAAATTACCAATCAAAATTCTCGTTAGAAGTGTTGAAGCTTAAAATCAAAGGATTGTTTCATTGACTAAGGAGTAGTATTTAAAAAAAATTCTTGAAAATCTAAGATGACCGGAGTATAAACTAACCAATCATAATTCTGAAGCCCACCACAATAGGATCCCTCTAAACAAATGTAGGTAACAACCGGCGCACGTTATAGGAGATATGTCTTAAAGCCTAATGGCTATGAGGGGATGTTTGTCGGGAGCTGTATCTAAAAGATTACTGGTCCGATTTCGAGCAAATTTTAACACAATGAATGAACGCGGCACTGCAAGAGGATTTCCTGACGTTGGCCGTGATCGGGATAAGTGAATCCGGATTAGGATCACATTCTGGATATCTCGTAAACTGCCGGTCCGATTTGGCCCAAATTTTAAAACGGGAAATAGTGTGACTGTGACCATACACTATGATTTCACAACTTTGGGCTGGATCCAGAAAATCCGGAAAAATCTGGAAAATCCAAGAACTGTTTACAGTGCCTACAAATGGAATGAATTTCCTGATTCACTGATCCGTATGGATCACGATTAAAAATAGTTCTAACCTGCCTTAGGAAGACCTTTCCCTACACGCTATACATGGTTCACACCAAAACTTATCATAGATCTACACCCTTAAAATCTGGGGACATAATGACATTAATTGACCAAAAAGAAGTGGTAGTTTCTAAATTACAGCGGACTATGACCCCGCGGCCCATCCTAGAATTAACAGTGAATGATGTGCCTAATCTTAAATCTTTTTGCATCAGTCCACCCCGTTTAGCCGTATGCCGTACGTATGTGTCTTCGTGAACATCTTGTCGCTACAACTCCTCCTACAGTTTGAGTTTTTTGTTTGAACCTTGACAGGATGAGTGTACAACATCCAAATACGTGCCTAATATTAAACTTTATGCATCGGTCATAAATGACTGATATGCATTCACTTTTACTGCATACATGTAAATGGTATAGGTATTGGGAAACAGTCGTGCTCGGGATGTCAGGGCGTGAAGTTAACGACTTCCCACCTACCCGGGGCAAGTAATTTTTTCCAATGGGCAGGTGAAAGCTAACACATACACAGGTGATTAACCACACCACATCAACGCATAAATTGCAAAATTACATCAAATTGTATTGAATGAAGTAATAGATCACACATTTGGGCAAGTGCTTTTTTATCGAGGGCAGGTGAGATTTCCGATCACCTGTTCTACAGGACAGCTAATCAGAAAATGTCAGCCTCCAGCTGACTTTCTCTCGTGTTGTGTTTTAGGTAATTCACATATGCAGTGAATATACGTTGTAAATGTAATAGCTCTGTATAATACTATTTATAAAAGAATTTTGAGTTTGACATTTATCTTCAAAGCAATGGCATGTGCCTAGGAGTCAAGTGGGACGGGTGGGTGTGGGTGGGTGGGTGGGTGGGTGGGTGGAGTGACTCGGACAAAGGGCTTACACGGGGAAATGTTTTAAACATAGCCCTAGTAATCATAGTTTCCTTGGCCCAACGAAAATTTTATTCATTGACCCAACGTAGGTTTGTTCGTGATGTTCCCTTGGCCCAACGTTTGCATTACATTGGTTGAGTAATAGAAAATTAGTTACGTTGGGCCTACGTTGTATTTACGTTGGCTGGCTGAGGGTACGTTAGTTACGTTGGGCTAACGTAGATTTTACGTGGAAAAAGTACGTGATACGCTGGGCCAACGTAATCCCAACGAGCAAAACTATGTTGGCCCAACGTTGGGCCAACATAGCATTGTTTGCAGGGATGCTTAGAAACAACCATTTACGACGGATTATTTTTACTTGTTATCATGTCCTAGCTATCATCATGTCGTGTCATCATGCACGGTGGGTGGGACACGTGGTTGGGTGGGTGAAGATTTATATCTGAAAATCAAACCTGTGCAAGAATAAGCTATATATTGCTATATAGTACACAATCTTACCTTCCATAGCTGATGCTGACGGGATAGTTCTTGAAACCTGAAAGCTCTTTATTTTAAAATTATCGTGTAGTTGTTTTGTCTGGTCGTTAATCAACGCCGTTAAAGGGGAGATTACAATAGCACAATGTGACTTAGTTGTATTCACCAAATTAAAAATCAATGGCGGAATGATGTATAACAATGATTTGCCAAATCCCGTTGGCAGGTTTGCGAATACGCTTTCACTGTTCACAATTTTAAGTATTATTACTTGTTGCTCTTGTTTTAAACGAACCTGTAATTCAGAATAGCACAAATTTACATCACTTATTTCCATTTCTACTGCAACAATGAGGGGCGCAGAAATCAGACGAAATCCACCTTAACCCCACCCCCCCCCCCCCCGCACGCACGCACGCACGCACACGCACGCGCGCGCCGCATCTCCACCCAAAGCTATCACTCCCATGATCCATGAGAGGGGAAATATTAGTATAATAATCATTATTGTATAAAATCATTGTGCGTGCGTGCGTGCGTGCGTGCGTGCGTGCGTGCGTGCGTGCGTGCGTGCGTGCGTGCGTGCGTGCGTGCGTGCGTGCGTGCGTGCGTGCGTGCGTGCGTGCGTGCGTGCGTGCGTGCGTGCGTGCGTGCGTGCGTGCGTGCGTGCGTGCGTGCGTGCGTGCGTGCGTGCGTGCGTGCGTGCGTGCGTGCGTGCGTGCGTGCGTGCGTGCGTGTTTCAATGTGTAAATAAAACAAAAAATACATCATTTTGTTTTAAAATGCGCTGAATTTTGTTATCATTTACATATATTATGAATCATGCTCGATCGTTTATCGTCTGTTTGTTTACGAATTTATACTATAATCGTAGTAAAATTGCGCGCGTCAGCGTGAGAATCAGGCCGCCCCGCCCACTTGTTCATATATGGCACGCGTGACCTCTTCTTCCAAATATGGCAGTGCATCTCCCATGATTCATAGCGGTAACTAGGACAAGATGGCTGGCCCGCTGGAATTGACGCGCAATTCACTCGAAATACGCTAGGCCGAGAAATGTATTGGGCCGTGTATCAAAATATAGGACATATTTTGCAATAAAGTGTATATCTTTCGATAACAGGCTATATACGGTAGACGTGTGTAAAATTTGGGCGATGTAAGTGCTAAACTCAAGAAGCGAGAGGAAAATCTGATTTAATTCCAGTTTTTTTTGTACAGTTGGCATCGTTGGCTTAGCGTAACTAGGAGGAGAGGCATTACATTGTATTAGACACCTCATCATGAGCGGCTGGTGACACAATCGGACTGCCCTAATGGAGAGATCAGTTATGTCATTCAAGCAATGGCAAGCGTCTATACATTATTAGGCTGTATTTATTGTCTTAACAGGGCGACCAGCTTCTGATTTTTTTATCCAAAAAATTAGTTTGGACGAGGGCGAGAGCGAGCTGTCTGCCTTTTTCGGACAAAGCGCGTGAGCGAGTGGTTTGTCTCGTCCATTGTTTGCATATGTGAGCATGCAGAAATACATACAAATCATTAATTTAAACTATGAGTTGTTTATAAGTGTTTTCGGCCCGGCTGCCACCAGTTCAAGGAGCGCTAACTTCGTCCATACCAGCGTGTGGCCCACCAGCGTGTGCCACACGCGCTGAGGCACAACCATGTCTGACACCAGTCCAAGCTGGTGTTCCCACTGACTGGCAATATCCTGTTAGTGGCTTCAACGCATGGCTAGTTTTAAGCTCCCGTAGTATGTGGCATTATTATGGATAGGCTCTGGCTTTATTCCATCCATCTTAATCTGTCAGTGCTAGGTTGGTTTCGTTACGCTGCGGCATCTGTATATCCAGCTAGCAACCGTCGGCTATTGTTGCCTCCAGTGGCATATTACACCTTACCATGGCCGGGGTGGGGTGAGGATGGATTTCGAATCTGGATTTCTATTTCTAAAAATCATTTTTTAATGTAAGACCGGAGTCTTATATTATATTCAACAGTTAGAACACAATTACTGTCGATTTTACCCTATTCCAATTACGAATTTTTGAAAAGGTTAAATAAATGAAATAATAAAACTAATTAAGATTTATTTATTTAATATTAAAGTAATACGTATATAAATCAAGAAGACTATTGAGTCATATGGTTTGACATTAGCTATATGCGTAGTGATAATATGGTCTTGTTACGTTACATGCGTGAGAAAAAATAATGGAATTGCGTTCAATAAATATTGTAAGATGGAGTTACCTCCCATGGGGGAGGGGTGGGGGAGGGTGGGTGCCGAGGAGGGGGGATATATGTGTGTGAGCAAATATTGTTTAAGGATATAGGTGGAAGCGAGAGGCAAACACAAAGGGGTCCGGGTCCCCGACCCCATCCACCCCACCCCGCCGAAAGATTTTGAAATCTAAATGCTCGCAGATGGCATCTCCTGCATTTCCTGAGCTAAACTCGGACAATCAGTTGGCTGTTAAATTATTCTTTTTAGCCATTCAATTTCATTTATTTTTGTTCACTCAAATTTCTAAAGCCGTTCAGTTGTGAAAACATAACTTGATAAAAAAACTAAACGAACAAAAAAACGAAATTAAATAACTAAAAATAGAATAATTTGACAGCCAACCGAAAGGCCATAATTACCTCTGGATGTGCAAGTGGTGCCATCTGAGAGCATCTAGAAGATACCAAATTATATTAAACTGTAATACAATCATGCACCATCGGGCCCCTAAAACATCAGCCAAATCTCAAAACAAAAAAAACCCACTAATAGGAATAATACTGAAACAATATATAACGATATCATATAACGATATCATGTCACGATAGCTGTTCTCGGTTGTAACCGCACAAAACACATTATTCACTCCCCCAAAAATGTTGATAGAAAAAATTTGGATCTGGGGCCGGGTGAAAATGTCCCGCTGCCCCTATTATAATCTGCTACTGGTTGCCTCAACCCCTAAGGCAGTGATAATGGTTACCAGGCCTTCCATTGCCTGTCCCTGTGAGTCAGCCATATGCGGACTGCGAGGCCTGCCATATGCATTGACTGGTTGTGTGTTTTGCCCATGGCTACATAGGCCAACTCGTCTCAGACTTGACAAAGAAAGGCTCTGTTCGTGGACGCGCTATGTAGGGGTGTTCAGACCCAAACCATTATTACTATTGCCCATGACGCGTTCATGGTCTATTGATGCTCATGCCAGGCAGTGGATATGTCAGAATAAGTGTCTGCCCTATGGTAGTCGGCGGTGCTTCAAAAGTATTTATCGTGGGACCAATACACGTCTCATTGGCGTCACAAGTGCTTCCCCACTTCATGCGGCTTTTCAGCTGAGGTGTTACGTCATACACAGATACAGTATTTCTGTGACACTCCAAATTCAAATTCTCACTACTCACTGGGCGTGCCTCACTTGAAAGCTGGCGAATGTTAAGCCTTGATGCAAGTTGTACTTTCCGTGAAAACGCATGTAGTGGATTGAACAGGCCTTCCATAGTGCATGCAACGTTTCTCGTACACACACGTGCAGGGCCAAAATGCAGGCAGAATGTTTCTGCGGTATCTGAGGTGTACAAAAACAATCTTCAAGGGATGTCACTCTGCGTGGTAATGTGTTATCGGTGACATGAATTGTCTCCTTTGTATCGTTACACAGGCTTGGTATTATTTCAACAGACCTAGTGTAACATCATGGATAGTTGCGGTAACTACTGAGCAATACTACGTTATTAGCAATGTTGCGGTGATGCTAATGTTCTTGCAAATTCACATTCGCATACTATACGTGTGTGTATCTTTACAACAACCAGTTTATCTTTTGTGTGGTGTCAATGGGCTCTCGTAGTGTGCATTTTTGTTGAAATCACCCCAGGACGAACGATAATCCATTTTCTCTAGGCTATGCAAAAATATACATTACCATGTAGTTTTCGAGAGAAGTATTTGTGCTAATCTGTGTGCATAGGCCTATGTGCGTGTGTAATGCCACTATAATGTGCCTTATGTAATGTGATCAGTTAGCTTTTTGACTTGGTGATGGTGTGTTTTGTACGCTGGAATTGAATGTGTGTTCGTATGTGTGTGTGTGCGTGCGTGCGTGCGAGGGCGCGCGCATGCGTACCTATGTGATCGTGTCACAATGTATGCCTACTGGCTACGGTTGCGGGGGTCTACTACTATGGTCATGTTAGTATAATGCTGGCTTGAGGAGCATGATAAGCTTTGACAGCTTAACCAATGTATAAAACAAACCGAATTTGTGCAGATGATGTTCTATCGTCAAAAATATTAACATTGTGTTTTAACAGCTTAAAGGAAACAGAACAGCACACGTTAGTTCGTTGGTATTGTACTATGTGAGATATTGTGGAATCAGGCGGTCTGTAAACAGACACACTATTGCACACTGTTGCTTTGCAAACAGTCTAATATAGTGGTGCGATTCCTACCATGCCAGTGTTACGAAAGAACTACTCACTTTTCGTGGCTATACACATCAGATCATGTACACCGTAACTATGTCTCCATGATCTGCCTGTTGAAAACATTCGAGGTAGGCCCACGCACGAGGAATGCCAGGGTATTGCGGACCAGACCTAAATTGCCACAACTTCGAGTTAGATCAGTGTTAGCTTTTACAGATTCACTACTTGCATAAGCTTTCGGATGCTTACAATTCCCCTGTGTGGGCTATCACTACGAGTCTTTCAACTCTGCGGTGAAGCTACAAGCGCAGAGATAATTTTGCTAACACATGTCCTCACCAGTTCTTTCTACACCGATTTCTCTCTGTCTTGAGCTGCTATGTATCGGCTGAGCTGTTGATGTTTGCAGCAAATTTAGAGCTGAATTTCGCGTTCATCTATAACAAATTTCGAATTTCGACGTGCTGTCCTCCTAAAAGATAAAATAATCATGTAGCTAAAATGAAGCTAACATGAATCAAACATGCAAAACGTGTTAGTGTATAGACATGAAGGGGCATAGATAGAGCTAATCCGAGTTCTCTGACTCCGCCCTATGCCGTTTCTGGTATGCCGGCCGAGAGGCAGAGTTCCTACAATAGTAAAAACCTCCAGTTGGTTGCGACCCGTGAGTCGCAACACTTGATCCTACTGTGGAAAATACAGCCTCGTCACGTTCATATAACCTACCAGCTGCGATAAAGAATCGAGAAACCAACTGAAGGTTTTTACTATTGTGGGAAATCTGACTCTCGTCCCGCATATCAGAAACGGCACATGGCGGGGCAGAGAACTCGGACTAAGGTAGAGCGCTCACAAAGAATGTCAGGGTATTGCACTCTGAAATGTTATTATGCCTGGTGCTAATGCCTATTAGCCACAGTCAGGCCAGTTAGCATTGGTTAGTGGTTAGTTGATTAGAGAGCGAAGTGCTATGGTTGACTGCGAGACGCAGAAGGCGAAAAAATATTGTGTTCACGGCCTTTTTATACTCTAGAGAGAGCGTCGGCTGTTTTTGTACATCAACTATTGATTGGCCAGAAGCGTAATCACGTAGTTTTGTTTTGGGAAACCTCTCTATAATTTGACATGATTATAAATCACATGTATAACCTAATTACTAATTCCATCAATATATGGCTACGAATTTTTGTTTGGACGACTATCTATGTTATAAATTCGTTCAGAATTAAATTTCTGTTGCTGGATACGGATTTGAGCACCCCACGAAGTATAACAATGTTTGAACGAGACAATAGGCCGTGACCTGTCTAACCCAGGGGCGTGGCTAGTCAAGAGAGCGTAAAAAACCTCCCACGGCTGAATTATGTCAAGCGGCGGCTTACAGCAGTTCTCTTGAATTTGTCGTGTATTTACATCAAATAGATACTATTTTTCGTCATCAAAACATACCGTTCTTATTCTCATATAGGCCTGTAATAATATACAAAAGGTGCTGTGTTTCTCTATAGCAGGTCATTCCGACATCTTAAATGGCCGACCCCGATGTATGAAGCCATGGACGTAGTTTACTATTAATTACGCACTTCGGTGGCTCTCCTTGCTTAAGCATTATTTTAAGGGCTTTTAAACGAATGCGTATGTCAAATATAGATGTTTCTTTCCAGCAATGCAGTCCCGCCACTGTTCGAATCTGAATAGACCTTTCCCACATTAGCGTATTTTGGGAAAATACCTTCCCGGAATGCATCTTGCATACCACTTCCGGCTGGTAACCACGATAGCCGACGCGCAAACAGCATTACTTTACTATGGGAATCAGATACAGTGGAATTTAAGCAGTGCATATGAAAAACTATTTTCATAATATTATTGACGGCATACATCATTGGAAACCTAAGCCAATTTTCTATACATTCCTGTATTAGTTTTTATAGTTTTGTAAAATTGAATACAATTGGTTGCAATTTTAAAATATCCCCTATTGTCCACTTGGCTTAATAAATCTAAGTCGAATGGTGTATTTTATATACGCAAATAACTCAGTGAAAACATTACAAAAATTGAAAAAAAGAATGCATTTATGTTTCGGCGATTGAATGCGCTTTCCAATGATATATAATTTAAATAAAATAGTGATTTTAGTTTATCATAGGAACGGTTTAGATTGCGGTGTATTTTAGTGCAGAAGTAACGCAATGCGTGTCAGCGGCTTGTTGGCGGCTATACCAGCCAGCAGTTTTGCTCTGAGCATTGATTTAGGGAAATCCAAGCGTCAATGTGGGAAAGGTGTATTGGTTTGTATTTGAATGTTGTTTTTTTTTTGTTTTTTGTATTTGAATGTGAAAGGCAACATTACACAAGTATTTCCTCTTCTTGTTAAGGAAGGTATTTTGGGAGTCCCTCTCTTATGTAAAATAGCTCTACCAACAACTTTGCAGTTTGCGCCGTACGGTGAAAACTGCCGGTTCTTGCGTAATACGAGTATCACACTATTATGTTTGATCAGGATTGTTGCTAAATCGTTCCACAATATCAGAATACATGTGGATATCTACCGTAGATTATTATAATATTACTGTAGTGGGCGGCGTGGACACATCAATATTGTGTTTTCTATCAGCCACCATCTGTGATTGACGAAGGAGGTGTTCACCCATTTCTGCGCGGCCTTGCGCCTGTTTTCTCTGCTCTTGCACATTCTCTCTGCTCTCGTGCTAATTCTTTATGTTCTAATGCCTGCTCTTCTTGTCTTAAGCCTGGTTTTCACATTCACTAAGCTGAGGCTAAGCTGCGCGTAAAATTATCGTGCGTGAAATATCAAGCGCCAGACGAGTGTCCTGACATTAGCGTGATTTTCATTCAATCAGCGTCTGTTGAGATACAGGGCCAATGGATGCACATGAAGAACGAGGAGATGAGGAGATTGATGCAGGTGCTATGCAAAACTTAGGTCATCTAGGTCGGACCCGTGCTTCTGATGACGCATACAAACTCCGTGATAGGCTTAAAGACTATTTTGTCTCTGCGGCCGGCGAGGTTACCTGGCAAACGGAAATGGTGCGAAGAGGAATTGTTTAGTGACGGTGTACGTGATCTTGTTGTATAACATTCTGTAAAACCAGTACATAGCAGAAAATTCTCCAGATCAGTGAATTCGACAAAATAACAAGACATTGCTAGCGCGCACGCACGCATGCACGCATGCACGCACGCGCGTACGTACGCATAAATTGACGGGTAGGCTATATTACTATCTATGAGGAGATTGTAGTAGTAGTAGTAGTAGTAGTAGTAGTAGTAGCAGTAGCAGCAGTAGCAGCAGTAGCAGCAGCAGCAGCAGCAGTAGCAGCAGTAGCAGCAGTAGCAGTAGTAGTAGTTGTAGTAGCAGCAGCTGCGCTGCTTGTATTCTTATGTGTGTGTGTGTGTGAGTGAGGGTGAATTGTCAGCAACAACAGCCCCCCCCCCCCACACCATCATCATCCTCTCCCCTCCCCGCCTTCAACCCCTCCACCTCCTCTTACGCTCTTTCCCTCCTCACTGCCATCATCCACGTTCCATTCCATCCTCCTCCCGATCCCCCTCCTCCTCTTCCTCTCTGTAAGCTCCTTTCTTGCTTCCCCGTGTCGTCAACAACATGGACAAACAACGTGCTTATCAAATTTTTTAATATTTATGCATTTATGACATTATATGCATTTATGATACCTGGTCGCTCAATAGCGTTGCCAATAGCTTTCCATATGTTGCTTCTTCGCTCGGAATCTGTGTAGTGCCTATTTGTGGCATCATATAGTTCTTCATACTTTGCAACTTCTAATATTAATTTGTCTTCTACTTGAGACATGCTGCTTTCAATACGGACATGCCATGAAATAAATCAAACCAGGAAAACTCAGGCATGTCCGTGTGACTGATCGCATGCGAAGCGAGAAATAATCGTGCAGGATCGTTTAAAAAATGTACGCGCGTGTTTTATCGTTTTGTATCCGTTTAGCTTAGCGCATGTGAGAACAGGCTGTTAGGAATACATATTTACGATTTTTGCTATCGCTCAGCTAAGCTTTAGCCTAGCTTCTGCTTAGCGAATGTGAAAACCAGGCTTTAGCGCCTGTTCTGTCATTTGCTTTTGTAATTCGAACACGAGGCTGTCCTCGCCTACTACAGGAGATACATCACGGCTATGGCCATCGCGTAACAACTTGTATTAGTGAAGCTCTACGCATAGCGCTAGTGGAAATAGCATAATATACTGTAAAATAGCGAGCAAATGTATGGATCAGATCTGTTACTCAGGTATATGAAGAAAAGAAAATATAGAATGGCAAGAAAATTACCAGAAACGGCGTGGACAACATTATAAATACTAGCTTATAGCCTATATGATCAAAAGAATCCCAAACTTATCGCCATTTCGGCATTTCGTATCATATTTATCCCTCGAGTTTAGCATGATCCCCATTGGAACCAGCTTTATCGAGTTTCAAATGGGATCTGACTCAATTCGTGTGATAAATTTAAATATAAAATGGCAGCGAGTTCGACACCCTCTCATTCTCTTATGGCGAGTTATCAATGATTTTCATTTGACAAGTACTTTCAGTAGAACAAGGAGTCTGCTCATAATGGCCTGAAGTTTGTGTTATTGTGTGACACTAACATGGTAGATGAGCTTTCTACTGATCGCAAAGAAAGTTCTATAGCCGAATGTGGTCTTAACAGGTATGGCATACGCACAGGTGATACAAAGACGTATGCCACAAAAGCATTCAATGATCCAAATAACCATCACCAATTCCCCCAACCTTTCACCGCAGTATTTCTCACGCCACCGAGGGCCGGTGTGAGTATTGCGGTTGGTGCCGTGTGTGTGTGTGCGTGCGTGCGTGCGTGCGTGCGTGCGTGCGTGCGTGCGTGCGTGCGTGCGTGCGTGCGTGCGAGCGTGCGTGCGTGCGTGCGAGTTGCGTGAGTGCGTGCATGCGTGCGCCCGTGCGGATGGGCGTGCGTGCGGGCGGCCTGGTGTTTGGGCTTCTGTTTATCCGAGGCATATCTCCGGAATACTATTAGGTAGAGTCACCAAATGTGTCACATACATTCATATTATGAGTCGCTAGAGAAAGTTTTAGTTTGAGCGTACAATGTCAAAAATCGAGAATCACCAAATCGGCAGCATAGATCCATATTGTGGTTCGGCTAGGACGCTAATATATTTTCCGGTCAAAAGTTCAAATATCTAGGTAATAGGGTCAATATGTTCATCCCCAAATACACATTTTACCCATAACTCGGGAACACAAGTATCACCAATTTTGGCTAATCCATTCATATTAACAGTGGCTAGAGGTTCTATTAGTTTTATGACAAAGCATCACATATCTAGGTCCACCCGATCCTTATAAAGTTAGCGGGCTGAAGGCCGAGTTTTGTTTAAATTGTTACAGCCTTCTAGCGGGAGGAAAGTAACACTTTAATACCGCACGGTATACCTTACGGCAGCTCGAAGCGTTAACAATAACAGCTGATATCTACGCATGCGCTGAGCCTAAATTCTTTTGGAAAAGTGGGATTTCGACCCGCGGCCAATTCGTAACCTTGCCATCGATCGTCATCTAGATTCTTGCTAGGTGTTTTGGTAGCTATAGCCGAGATCCAGTAACGGATAAGACTACATGTCGGCTACAGCGGTGGAAATAATAGGTCTATTACTGGTGGTTGCTAATCGTACATATGCTGATTTATTGATTGTATTGGGTTTCAATTTTCGCTCAATCCAGTGCCCAGTTACTTTATCTACCGGAATCAAAACATTTAGACATGAGGCACATAGGCAACAATTTGGGTGGGAATTTAAAAAAAACATTGACGCCCTTGACACTACTGAGCAACGGGAAATGTACCATTGGTCAATTGGCCAGACATCCTTAGTTTTATTGGCAAATGGTTCAACTGTCCTAACACCATTTATGGATGGGGTGGTGATCACAGGCCGAGAAATGCTAACATACTGGCAGCCCTGATACTATTTTCCAATGAGACAAGTACCATTGACCAATGCACCAACTGTCTCTGACACAATTTATCTATGGTTTAAGTGTCCCAGATACTACACAATGTGGCACAAGACAGACAGCCAGACAGCCAGCCAGACAGACAGACAGGCAGGCAGGCAGACAGGCAGGCAGGCAGGCAGGCAGGCAGGCAGGCAGGCAGGCGGGCAGAGGGATTCTGGGCAGGCGGGGCTGGCGGCAGTTTATGTGTGGGCGAGCAGGTGGGCTCGGGTTAGGCAGGTGAAATCTGGGCAGACAGGTAGTCTGGTGGGTTATTTGTGGGCAGGCTGGTTAGTTCGGGCAGGTGTTCATGTTCACTGGTGGGTGGGTTCATGGTGGGCATTTTCTGGCCAGGCACCATGGTGGGTGGGTTCTGGGTATGCAGCTTCTAGTCTTGTGGGCTCTGGACACGTGGCCATATTCTGGGGGTGGCAGACTGGAAGGTTCTGGGATGACAGGCTGGTGGGCGAGTAGGAAGTCTGGTGGATTCTGTGCAGAGCTTGCGGACGGGAGGGTGTGTAGGCTCAATGCAGGCTGGAGGTATCTGGACGG
>CM067368.1:7027225-7089856 GCA_034401795.1 Chaetoderma sp. LZ-2023a
TCACCCCTCTCTCTCTCTCTCTCTCTCCCTCTATCCCTCTCTCTCCTAACTTCAGTGCCATATCCTTGAGGAAGCTTGTAGCTTGTAGAAATCATAACCTCCTTCGTAGGAGAGCCGCACTCACATGCGTAAGAATCATAACGCCTAAACACCGTCACCACAGTTTTTAACACTTTACACTTAATACTTAATACGGTTGTCCGATTTAGAATGGTTGTCCAGTTTAGGGCCCCTAGTACGATAACAAGCTGACTATGTAGGAAGCTCGGCTCCCACATTACAGACGGTTTTGTCAAATCATATCTAATTATCTCGGAGTCCCTGACGCTAGTCCAGATAGCTTGTTCAGCTCCTGCTTGACCCATTTTTCCTGATTCATCCATTCAATCCACTCGTTAATGCGATTGAGCATTTAGCCAAAGACCGTATATACCACACATATTGTTTGAGACTGCGACTGCTGAATACTGTCTAAACTCCAACACTTCTTAGTCGCCTGTTCGACCGGGGTCAAATACTTTCAAAAGTATTTAAATGCAAATACTTCACATTGGTTAAAATGCAAATACTTTTCTAAAAGGATTAAAAATACTTTTAAATGCTTTTCATTACTGAAATAGCCATATCAGATATAACTCTCATGGTTTCTGAGAGAAAATGGGCTAATGAGTTGTACGGTACACTGTATTATCTAACATGTACCAGGCAGCAGCATCTTCAGTTAAATTGATTTCCAACTGTTCAAAAGTTACATATACCCATATAGGATTTGCAAATTGAAGAAAGTGGTCTCTATACCAGATAGTCCTCTTATGAATATAACATAGAATTAAGCACTAACTCAGAAGAAACGTAGTATTTTGGATGAGGTACAAATGGAACATTGTCCGTTTTACTGAAAGTAAACCCTCCTATTCCGTGTCTAATCTAAGTGTCTTTATATAGTTCTTGCAAAATCATAAGTTTCTTCCAGGTAAACTGTGACTGTCATATTATTTTCTCAGATTTTGAAGTTAGCCTACCTGAGGCTCACTCCACGCAAATTGTTTTCAAAATATTTAACACAAGGGACTTTAAGGCAGGTGATCTCTTAGGATAGGATAGCTGTTGAGACTTTTGAAAATAATTTGATTGGAAGTGTTTGCTGTGTTAGCCGGTCAGATGTACTGGATATTATAAACAGCTAGTCAATAAAGCAGATTTGACAACAACTTTTAGACACATTCTAAGAGCTCAGATCTCTTTAATTTGAAAATGATTGCACTGAAAGTCGTTTCTTTATTAGGAATAAAAACCTTTCAGTCAACTTGTTTTCAAATGGACATTCTTTATGATAAATATTCTACATCACCGATTGATTTGTTCCATTAAATGGTTAAACACTGATTTGTATAGTTTAAATCCACAAATCCCCTTTTATTGCTATGATACGCCCTACAGAATTCATTCACCTTTTCTATTCATTTCCCCACACACATCCATGCCACCTCTAATCAAACCTGCCCTCACTGGCTAAACTCACATTATTCCACCATTACTTGACAGACTCTTATATTTTCATTCATTATGAAATTTTGTTTAACCCATTTAATTAACTTTTTGGGGGGATATTTTGAAATTAATTTGTCTGGAAGTTGTTCCAAAATATTCAACAGCTTTCCTCTATGATTACATTCAAATTGTGTTTTAAAGGCCAGTTTTATCGATGAAAGTGTTAAACTCACTATACAACTTACATTTTCTTGGAGTTCAAATTTTGTTACTTTGAAAACTATTTGACAGAAAGTAATTTCTCCCACAAGAACCAATACAGTCCAATTGATGTCAAATGAACTTTCTTAATGAGAAATTCATCTTGTTGAGAAATTTATACCATTAGCCCTTTCACGGATGGAATACTATAAATCACATTTTCAAAGCAACCACACAGAAAAGCAGTTATATGGGAATATTTTGCTGCCTTAGACAGCAGCAGCTTATAAATAAATTAATTTCAAAATATTCAACAAAATATTTATGTCATGAAAAATTAGTTGCATCTTATATTGAGAAGCCAAGAACTGTTTAATTCTATGAAACCACACTGGAGCATACTTGTATTGCTTCAACACCATCCTGCTGTTTTCTATTCATTCTTCCACAAACACCTGACCACTTATAATCACACCCTGGTATATGCTCAACTACTTCATACAATCATTTGCCCCTATAGACAAACAGTTCTGTACATAAACCTGCCACAAACCTTTATGACTTAGGACAAATTCTGGTGAACAGTTTGAAACTAATTTGCAGGCTAGTTATTACTTCCTAAGACAAATTGTATTCAAGTTATTTTTCAAGTTTTCAGCTTGGTTTGATTCTAGTTCTATTGCTTAGTTGGAATTAATATCTCATGTATGCACAATTTAACGTATTACATCCTGAATTCAGTATATGAAAAAGCAATATATAAAAATGTAATTTTTTTTTAAAGATTACCAGTACAATTAATAGTTTGTTTTGGTACATAATAGTATAGCTATTCTATTATCCATTATCACAGTAATGCCAAATATAACTGATACAGGGTCAGTAGAAGAATGGCTGGTGTAGCCAATGTTTCTTTAAATCTGTGACTGTCACATTAGATACCAAAAGTTTACAGCAATTTTGTTTCCAAAACGTACACCAGTTCACATATGAAATTCACTTTGAGAAGCTGATATTTCAATGGTCAAAGGGGTTTCAGAACAACAAGGCAAATACAAATTCTTTATGATTAAATAAGGCTTGGGATTATATTTAATTTACTTGCTTGGAAGATCCTGCTGTCTATATATTATATGAAAAGTATTTGAAAAAGCATTTGAAAACTATTTTAAATTTCAAATGCTTTAGAAAAATGCAAATAGTTTTGATTTGAAATCTTCAAATGCAAATACTTGAAAAAGTATTTAAATGCATTTATGCAGTAAAATGCAAATGCATTTAACCCCAGGTCTGTGACAGCGGCGACGACATCTGACAGTTACCAGAAGTAGAAAGAAAAGAAAGGAAAATTATAATTTACTAGCCCAGAAATAACGACACCATGAAGGAAGGAAAGAACAAGATTCTAAATAAATAGATTTAACTAGAAGAAAACAATAACTTAGAAATTAGGAGAGAACAAGAGCTCCGCAAACGGCGCATAATTACCAATTTTCAAGATGGCTGCCGCCGACTGGCGGCCATAGTAGATTTCGCATTATCGTAAATTTCAATAAGTTTCTTCAGACATATTCAAACGACTGTAGGAAGTGATCCAATAAATGAAATCTAGAAACCAACTTTTAAGATGGCAGCCCATGGCTGGCGGCCATCTTGGAGTTCGGATCATCGTCAATTTCGAAAGGTTTCTTCTCCACACCTAGTCCACCCTATACAGTTTCAAAGGGATCCGATAAACGGTAACGGAGTTATCATTTGGAAACCAATTTTCAAGATGGCCGCCGGTGGCTGGCGGCCATCTTGGATTTCGGATCATTGTCGATTTCGATAGGTTTCTTCCGCAGACCCAGTCCAAACATTATAAAGTTTCAAAGCGATCCGATAAACGGTAAGGAGTTATCATCTGGAAACCAATTTTCAAGATGGCTACCGGTGGCTGGCGGCCATCTTGGATTTTGAATCATTGTCAATTTCGATAAGTTTCTTCCCCAGTCCTAGTCCAACCACTCCATGAAGTTTCAAAGCGATCCGATAAACGGCAACGGAGTTATCACCCAGAAACTAATTTTCAAGATGGCCGCTGGTGGCCATCTTGGACTTCGGATCATCGTCCATTTCGATAGGTTTCTTCCCCAGGCCTAGTCCCACCACCCTATGAAGTTTCAATGCGATCCGACAAACGGTAATGGAGTTATCATCAGGAAACCAATTTTCAAGATGGCCGCCCGTGGCTGGCGGCCATTTTGGATTTCGGATCATCATCGATTTCGATAGGTTTCTTCCCAAGACCTAGTCCAACCACCCTATGAAGTTTCAATGCGATCCGACAAACGGTAACATAGTTATCATCCGGAAACCACTCTGCCACCTGCTAATTTCGAACCCTGGTGACATTTCTAGATGGAAGCACCGAACACGTAATCTTCATCATCATCCATCATCCTTAGGATGGGTCAGTGTGCGTGCGTGCATCACAATAAATTGGGTCTTCATACATGAATAATATACAGATGTCTATGAGACCATGTGTATTAAATGAATACGGCCAAGTAGAGTTAGTCATCATAGGAAGTGTTCTCAGGAGCCACATTCATTACAAAACATGGAATTTTAGCAAATTACAATACTTTTTCCATCAAACATTCATTATATATCAGTTATTTTGAATTACCTATCTCCTTATTACCGTAGAACGCACATGTCCAGATATACTAAAGGGAGCGAAACAATCTACGGCGAATGAGAATGAAAAAATATGGCCCAAACAGGGGAGGAGAAACGACTCGGATTCCTGAAATTAAAAGCCTGTACCATCGACTTACAGCTTTGAATTATCAGAATCCCTGGCACTCCCATGCTAGATTGTAGGCATTTTTGTGCACAAACCTATACAAATAATTAACATTTAATAATCATCAGATTTCCCATGTGACCCGCTGCCGCTACTGTAGTGGATCCCAAGTTACATTCTCGCAGAGTGATCCTAAACAGTTAAATAACTTCCCACCAACCCCACAACCCCCCTCCAAACATAACATAATGCACGCCACCGTCCAAATCATCGGCCAAATGGCTACCGGTACAGTGGTGTAACTAAACTTATTCAAATGACTACCGTCTGAATTTGAAAATCAACTGCCCTGAAAAATGTTCAACTGTCATTACTCAGTTGTGCTTCAATAAGCTTTGGTTAGATGTAAGCCTTTAAATGGTCAAAATTTGTCCAGAAAATATGGTCATGTTGAATGATTAGTAAAAGAATGCAACAAAGATGTAATTAAAAATTGGAAAAAATGGATTGTTGGCTCGGTAAGCGATCTGGTCTATTGAATAGTAAATTTTCAAAAATATTTTCTTGGCCTCCAAGTCACATTGTAATGCTTCCTAATTGCCAGCATCGCATTCTAGCTGTTTGCTGTTTCCTACTGAAAATTACAAATACCATTTAAACACAAAAGATGGTCCAATAACGGCATACACTCAGTTCAAAAGCTTACAAATATTTAGTACAGTTAATTTGCGCTAACCACTAGTGCAAAATAATCGTGGTCCTTTAGGATTTGTAAACTTTTTCTATTGAGTGCATTTCGTGATCGGACCGGTTTTAGATGCTATTTGTGATTTCCAGTCGGCGGCACGCCGTGCAACAGTTTGGCACATAGTATTACAAATTTAGATTTTAGGAAACCGACACAACTCTGTATTACAATGTAGAGATGTCAAGAAGTTATTGGGTTGGTTGGCGTCATTCTATTTGTACTACAATCACGCTAGTATTTATGACTGGGCAGGTTAAAACAACAGCAGTAGAATGTGTACATTAGCAATAGGAACTACGCAGTTGGATGCGGCTAGGCTCCAACTACATGACATGTGCTAACCATTCTTAACACGCCGCTGTAATAACTTAACAAGGAAAGGTGCGAGTAACTGTAGCTGTTATTGGAAAACAAAGCGTTCGCTATGTTATCTTGTCAGACAGTCAAATGATTGGCTGATATAGCATTTTAATTGAAAGTAACGATGACAACAACCAATCAGAGGTCGCGAAAAACTATTATAATATTCATGATGTCTGACAGTAAAACTTTTAAAAAAAACCATTGTAGTATTTTTGTAATTTAGCAGAAGTTATGAATTTTTTTTACAGATTACATATATGTATATATTTTTATTTTGGCTACTAAAAATCTAACGGCCTATGAGGGCAGTCATTAAGTTACACCATTGCGGTATCCTAGCTGTATCTCTATAGGCTTACGACATTATGTCTACCTACTAGCTACAGATCCTACCAATTTAGTGATGTTATTTTTCCGGAAAGTTTTTTGATATTTTTTCAGAATTTTTTTCCTAAAATTGGAAAAATATGTGTATATTTTGACCCATAAAATATATATATATATATAGATAGTGTGTGTGTGTGTGTGTGTGTGTGTGTGCGTGCGTGCGTGCGTGCGTGCGTGCGTGCGTGCGTGCGTGCGTGCGTGCGTGCGTGCGTGCGTGCGTGCGTGTGTGTGTGTGGGGGGGGGGGGGCGCCGTGGGTGTTTGTATGGCACTGTGATCTGTGATTGTGTCTCAGTGTATGGGTGTGTGGGTAAGTGTAAGAAAAAAACAAATGGGTATTTTGCAAACAAATTATTTTGAAAGTTTAATAACTACGGCAACTGTCACATTACATGCCCTTTACCCAGGCTGATTTACATGTGACTAACCGAAGTGAGTAAGTTTCATATTTAGCTCAACAGTTCATTTTGGTCATTACAGGCCTATTTTGGTGTCTATCAGAAGTCATCTTTTATATTCCATCAGATATCAGTTGGTATCAAATAAATCATTATCATGAAATATATAATGACTTGCATGTACGGTCATGTGCGCAAAATTATTTTCATAATTTCAATTGTCTGATCATCAATCATCATTATCATCATCATCATGTTACATTTAGCATCATCATTGTCTCTATTACAAATTAAATTTCATTATCATCCACATCATCAAGATACATCATTATCACGTCATCAGTTACATTTCTGTGACATACATAATTATATTAGTACTATCAATTACACCTAAATGGCTTAATAATTATGATCATCATATCATCATCGTTATTATTATCATCAACATCATCTACATCGTCATCATAATCATAGTCATCATTATCAATTTCTATGGCATTGGCATCATCTTCATATCGCATAGAAATGTCAACACGGCGGCTTGGCTGGTTCCAGGCACTGAAGCAGAAAGGTCCATACGAGGTTCCTCCTGACATTCGCTCATATCCTGTTTTAACTGGAGTTGGAGGCTATGAGCTACAGACACTAATTTCGTCAGTCTATCAAGTGTCAAGCGGTTGCGCTTTTTTGACTGAATACTGGCATGGAGATTCCAGTTCCTCTCATATGGTGCAGCAGATGTTGGCCAAGTTAAAGATGTGATGCCACATCGGACAGCTGGCTTGTTGAGCAAAAGCCTTTCCACCACGTCACAGGATCCATTTGTTTTGCCGCTTCCCTAATGGAAGCTCTCGCCCAAATACTTCTTTTGGCCCTGTATTCAGCAAGGTCTCGCAGATAACAGTCACAACATCTAGTGTAGGTATTTTGGCTGATATGTCTTCAATTATATCTGGGGCAGCTACTATATCCTCCTCTGTGAGATCAAGATCATCACATGCAAACCCAGGATCTAACAAACGTGCAGCCTTTCGGACATTATGTGAAAATAGCAATAGCTTTTGTCAAGCAAATTGGGTTCAAGATATTTAACATCATTATTTGGAAATTTGTTATTTCTGAACTATAGTGATAGTGTAACTGGATGCAAGCCATTTCAGCCATGGCAACAGATGACACAAACACAAATCTAAATCTATTAACTTATATTAGTAGCAAAAGCATCCGTACTAATGCAATAGGGAAATAAAAATTTGCAATTGCATCCTTACGGGACTAGAAAGCTTTCTAGAAAAATATGTTGGTAAATTTTCTGTAAATTTTCTTTTTGGAAACATTTTCCGACTCACAACACTACCTACCATAACAAAACCTGGAATTAAATAAGATTTGCGTTTCAGTTCTCGAGTTTTGCACTTACATCACCCAAATTCCACACACACGTATTATTTATCCGGTTATCGAAAAATATACACTTTATTGCAAATTTGCAATATTTCATATATTTTGATACACGGCCCAATACATTCACACCGAACATATCCCGAGAGAATCCTGCACCAGTTCCAATGCGCCGGCCATTTCCCTTCTAGTTACCGTTATGATTCATGAGATGCATTGCCGTATTTGGAAGACGAGGTCAAACCCACCATATGGAGCAGACTGATTCTCGCGCAAATTTACTAGGGGGGGGGGGGTGGAGGTAATTAAAAACAAATACGTTTTGCTAATAGATCACGCAATTGTCGCCTTTTTACATCAAATTTACTTATTTAATAGGTAATAATTTTTTAGTTTATAGCCCATTTATGTTACTATTATAACCTAATCCAGATATACACAGTTTTGCTTTAAAATAACGTCGATTAGACCAGTGTCTAGGCCGCCGTCTATACTGGCTTGATAGGTTTAGATATTGGTCTACAAGCGCTTGACTAAAAATCGGTGTTCGGGTGGGCTCCCTAAAATATTGACTGAAATGGTTTTTTTGTTATTACTCAGAAGTTCACCGTGAAGAATCAAATTTGCATTTTCATGATCAATGGCGCATGTGTTCATTATTGAACACATGTGTGTTATAATTCCTATATGATTAGAGAAGTATGAGTAGTTTCTGAAATCGCGTAGGCCTAATAGATTATGATTATTCTGGCGCATATTAAGTATAATCCATGTATTTGTAAAGCAGATATTTCCCACAGGACCGAACTTAGAGGGAGCCCTGTGAACATTTTTTGAAAATTCTTGTTCTGGGCCCCCAGAGAAATATCTAAAGTTCCGGTTGTGTTTCAAACCTAAAGCCATTTTGTGGTGGTGGGGTCGGTGGTGGGGTAGGGTGGGTGGGGGGGAGTTGGATGGTGTTATGCGGTCAGAGGGCTGTGGGATTTGGCCACACCGGTCGTATAGTTATGTCATCTATGTGTGTAACTTGAAGTTACAGAGGGGCAAAGAAACACAAAAACGAGTTGAGGTCGTGTGCGAATGCACTTATATTTGAGTTACCCAAACACGATTCCAGTTCGTGAAATCACTGTTATATTGGACTCTGGACTTATGAGAGGGGTATTTAGTTGTCAGGCTAATAGGTTAATGAACGTGTGGGTATTTGCGATGGCGTGCCATCGATTGCACGGTATATGGTCGTAGCCTGTTGACATACAGATTTTCTCAACTTAGTCAACTATTTTTTCAGCAGAAACTGCGCAAAACGGGGTAAATTTGTAGGCAACAGTAGCCTATGTCGATATTTATATCCTGAAATGCAGGAGACGGCCTTAAACTATAATGTTGACAAATGTGTGGGTGGTGGGGAGGGGGTGGGGTGGATGGGTGCGCACCGTGAATACCAACCTCTTTGATCCCACTATTGGTTAAACCTCCTGATCAATTGTGATTTTACCGTGTATTCAACCACGGACTTGTTCCTTCTGCGCGCCTACAAATTTGAGTTTCGCAGTTACTCGCGTAAATGCGCACACGCAGGCACGAGCCAGAGCACTCACATACACACGCGCGCCGCGGCTAACACTCACATTTTATGCCGATCCTCCCTATACAATGTTGATGATACTATAACAACGCAAAAATATTTATTAACTAGAAGTTGCCCGGGTTAGAGATGAACTGATAAAAATTGAGAACTGTTCAGAAAAATGGTGAATGCTGCTACTACTACTAGAACTACTACTACTATTATTACTACTACCACCACCACCACCACCACTACTACTACTGTTACTCCTGATACTGCTACTTCTACTACCGCTACCACTATCTCTACCGCTGCTGGTACTTGCTGCTGCTAGTGGTACTGCGTCTGCTGCTGCTGAAATTACTCAAACTTGGCCAGTAAAGTTTAAAATCTGACTTTGAAGCGCTACACGTCGCTAACAATGCTTCGGGCAGTTAGGAGAATAACTGTTGCCAAAAGTCCACATTTTATACAAAATTAAGTGTCCTATTTTAGAAGAGATTGACAGAGACCGTTTACCACCACCACGCCCCCCCCCCCCATATACAACCCCACCCCACACCTACCTCAACTATAGCAGCGCCACGTTTTATTATTACTTAAATCACTGTATATATGATACAGTGCATTAAATTTGTTTGCAGAAAAGAAATATATCTATAATTATTATTAGCAGGTGCTTATCTGCCAGAATTATTATTTTCTCTTTTTTCTTTATTTATTTTTTCTTCTTCAATGAGAATTGCGCTGTTATATATTGGATAATGTCTATGATGCTATGAAGTTGAACAATTTTGACCCTGCATTTGCAACTCATTTCTTAATGAATATTTTAAAGGGAGATGTAATGTCAGGATTTCACTTTCAGTAATTGAATTTTTTTGTCTAAAATAGGTATAATGTAATTAATGTTATGTCAAGTAGTAATGTCTGTTTAACGCCTCTCTCTCTCTCATTCAGTTTGGAGAGGACGGAGATACATTATTAGAACTTGTGCCCAATCCCTTTGTACACATGATACAATAAAATATGTTAAAAATCGAATTAGCAGATTATATTTAATTAATAAATTTATGGAGTTGGAAACTGGAAATGGTTGCGATATATAACTATTAAAACACATTTTGTTTTGATAGCTCAAAAAGTACCGTGCTGCTGCGGCGCGCACGCCGGCCCTGACATTGTTTTCCATAGTTCAAAACAGGTGCTCAAAATAAGTTCCTGTATTAGCATTAACTTAATGGATGCGCGCGTATCCATGTGTCCGCTCCATTCTTACGTATGTATGCTGTGCTTAGCATAGTGTCGTTCAAAAATTGCAGTACCCCATTTTTCTTGACAACCAGATAATCAATTATATTCGCAATGCGTAGGCTAATGTTCATGATATTTGAAGATATACAACCCCATTACAACCAGTTCCACCCACCCCCTATATATATTTGGTGTTAATTATAGGCATGTATAGGCATGGTGTAGCAAATAATAGGACAATAACATGAATTTCTAACCTTTCCTTATCTTTCGGGAATTAAAAACACACAATTTTCATTCTTCCCCTTTTAATTTGTGCATCCGATCGCAGATCCTGAGCCCCCTCAACTATGATCAGGCTACATTTTTTATCTTTTGATTTTCCACCTTTAAATTCACTTCAGCGCACCATATCTATTTGTTTATTTACCTGTTTGTTTGTTTACCTTGTTTGGCTATTTATTTATTTATTTCTCCTGTTTTGCTTTGTTTCCCGCGTCAAGGGGAATTTGCATTACCGCGCCATTCGCGTTACGGGTTAATGCCCATGCTATAACGTCAAAGTCACGTCGTAGTTGCAAAGCGCGCGGGTATTTCCCATCTTGCTATATCCATTATCTTTGCGGTAGCCCCAGGTTAGCGTAAACTTGTGGCGTGGGGCTACGTTTCGCAGCCACCGGTATCCGTATTCTTAGCCGTTACGAAAACTGGTAACTCAAGTTTATCACTGTTTAGTTCTACAGCTTTCTTCGTATGGTGAAAAGAGCATCATAGAAGCATAGCCGTACTTATTAACGTGTAGCAGACATTGAAAACATCATAGATAACATCATTTATTTTAACAAGATTTCGTGGCAAGCCGAAAGCTAACATCAGCGGTATTAAAATGTTACCTATGACTATGAGATGGAGTAGAATCAAGATATAGCCGTTCTAACGAAAGATTGAGCCAAAATATAAAACATAAGTCAAGATATATATATAAATAATGAATACCATCTTTATGTAGTGACAGTGTTTCAAATAGCTGTTGAATTTCTCTCAGCAATGGCGGCGACGACGAGGATGTGGCACGAAATAAATAAATAAAGGAGCGCATGCGCAACGATAATGTTAATTGTTAACGCTCGAGCTATCGTAAGGTATACCGTGCGGTTTGAAAGTGTTACTTTCCCTCCGCTGGAAGGGTTACACATCGTTAGCCATAAATCTTGAACATAAATAGGTAGAATCACGTTTGACACATCCATTCATATTATAGGTGGCTAGAAGTTTTATGAGTTTCAGGACCAAAAGAATATCTAGGTCACATGCTCGGAAGACACAATGTCGGCACGATTTAGCAGACACATTCATATTGCGACCCATTAATTCGGTTGCAGTTTCGGTTGTAGCTGGCTAAAATGGTAGAACATACCTACGTTAGCAATATATATATATGTGCGTGCGTGCGTGCGAGCGAGCGAGCGAGCGAGCGAGCGTGCGTGCGAACGTGCGTGCGTGCGTGCGTGCGTGCGTGCGTGCGTGCGTGCGTGCGTGCGTGCGTGCGTGCGTGCGTGCGTGCGTGCGTGCGTGCGTGCGTGCGTGCGTGCGTGCGTGCGGCGTGCGGGCGGGCGGGCGGGCGGGCGTGTACGTATATGTAGTTGTGCATGTGCGCGTGAGTGCGTGCGTGCGTGCGTGCGTGCGTGCGCACGTTCGTTCGTTCGTGCGTGCGTGCGTGCGTGCGTGTGTGCGTGCGTGCGTGCGTGCGTGCGTGCGTGCGTGCGTGCGTGCGTGCGTGCGTGCGTGTGTGCGTGCTGTTGGTGCCGTCTGTGTGTGTGTGCGTGCGTGCGCGTGCGTGCGTGCGGTGCGTGTATGTGGGTTTGCTTATCGCAAAAATGATTTTCAGAGGCGTTTTAAACAATCGGCCAAAATCGCAGATTGGCGATCGGCTTCGTTTGAGCAAAGTTGCATATCACTGCCCTAAAGTTGTTTCCTCCAAAATATAATTGAAATCGGCCAAGTGGTTCTTTAGAAGTTGTTTAAAGAAAAGGTTGATGATGGATGGATGAACAGGCGGAGGATGTCGCCACGGCATAAGGTCGCTAGGCCTGTCAGTCCATGTGTGTGATCTCAGCTTATTTATGATGAAACTAAATATGACGTCATGTACTTGAGTGACAGATCGCATCCCTCCATTTGCTAAGTATAGTATGCAGATACTATTCAGAGATACATTCCAGAGTATCCATCTGTCATCTGACGTCATAGTTAGCTAAGCGGCGTGTAGGATGACATCATAATTATTACGCCATGAATGATTATATTTTACCCGTCTTTAACTCTTAGTAGTCCGACACGTACGAATTGTATGTCCCTAGTATTTAATAAACAAGCTGTTGAATATTTTGAAACTAATTTAACTGGACGCTGTTCCTGCCGTATGGAAACAATATTTAGAGCCGAATTGGTCCGAGCACCCAACAACCCCCCCCCAACCACCCACCCACCCCATCTCCCAATATATTTTTATAATTGAACTAACAATATAACCTCACGTGACGTGGACATCAGACCATCTGTGTAAATGGGGATCCCGCACGCATGACTAGTGACTAGTGAGCAATACGAAGTGATGGTAATTCACTCTCTATACTCCTCGAGAGTGTACTGGAAGACCGGTAGCGGCAAGAGCTATGCGTGTCTTGGCGATGACATGCATCACATATTATTTTTTTTATTGTGACTGATTAGAATTCCGTGGCTTGACCCTTGCTCAATCTTCTCTGGAAACTGGTATATCATCGGATTACCATAATCATTATCAATCTGCTGATATAGAAGATGAGATAAGACACCAGTCTTACACTGTCGGGATATTGGCGAAAATCCTGGCAATATGCATTTCCAAATGCCAATCTAGATTTGTATGAGGATCACAATGGCATTGACCTCAGAAGTCTGAATGTCTTTGTGTATGCCGAGATATAAGACGATATGTTGAGCAAAATCTTAACCAAGATTGGACGCCTACAGACAGATGGGTAGGCAGGCAGGCATGCAGGCAGGCAGGCAGGCAGGCAGACAGACAGACAGACAGACAGACAGACAGACAGACAGACAGGCAGACTGACAGACAGACAGACAGACAGACAGACAGACAGACAGACAGACAGACAGACATACATACATACATACATACATACATACATACATACATACATACATACATACATACATACATACATACATACATACATACATACATACATACATACATACATACATACATACATACATACATACATACATACATACATACATACATACATACATACATACATACATACATACAGACAGACAGTCTTGGTGCGGTGGTCCAGTGGAAAGATGTCTGGTTGCTGATGCTATGCGGAGTTGCAGTATGGCGGTTCGATCCCCCGACCGGGAGATGGTGATCAACAAATTAAACTAATGGGTGCATCACTGTCGGCTAAGTTAGCACATGGAAATTGAAGCCGCACGTTGCCAGTGCGTCAATAAAATAAAAAAATACATACATACATACATACAGACAGACAGACAGACAGGCAGGCATGCAGGCAGGCAGGCAGGCAGGCATGCAAGCAGGCAGGCAGGTATGCAGGCAGGAAGGCGGGGAGGCAAGCGGGCAGGCAGGCATACATACAGACATACATACAGACAGACAGACAGGCATACATACAGACAGACAGACAGACAGACAGACAGACAGACAGACAGGCATGCAGGCAGGCAGGCAGGCAGGCAGGCAGGCAGGCAGACAGACAGACAGACAGATGGAGTCACTGAACCCATGTATATATTAGCACCTATAGAGGCGCAGACCATAAGCTCGTCATTACACGCCTTCAAATGAACCATCTCTACCTAATCTATAACGACGATCCTGGACACGAGGATAGCGTCACCCAAGCGCATCAGCAACACTCAAATAGCATACTAAAAGTCCCTCGGACAGAGCAGATAGCTAATATCTAAGTCAGCCTCAAACGAATCCCTAAACAAAATACTAAAATCTATGGAATCATTAGCTACCAGCAACATAGGAGTTCTAAAAAACAATGGAAATAGGTATATTGATGGCAGAAAGCGATACGGCTGCCCATCTATCAAAGTGGCCAAAGTGAAGACCGCACCAAGCTATGGTGGGAGCGCAATAACGTTCTGCACCACATTAGCAAATGCTTAAAAGATCTTGCTATACAACCATCAGGCTCCCTAGCAGATGAAAGCACTGTAGCAAAAGGTTTCAAGCATCCCGAGCCCCGAGAGTTACTGACTACACAGTGCACACAACCACTCGCTGTACACAACTCTGAAGGACACATTATCGGGACTGACCAGGGCAAAGCCGCAATTCGAGAATGGTTCAAAGAACAGTTTACTGACCACGATGATGAGCCCTTGCACCCATTCTTATGAGACCCCAGGCCATTAAGTTGAAGAGGCACTTAAACACTTACAAATGGACGTGCAACTGGACCTGATGGCATGAGCCATGAACTACTCAAATATGCAAGGGATATTATCTCAAAATCGATCACGACCACCTCCCCATCGATGCTGTAGGCCACGGCACCCTTATCGCACTACCGAAGTCCAAGAAGCCACCTTCTCCACCCCAGTCAATCTGCGGCCTATTGTGCCACAGCATACGGAAAAGCCTATCCAAAGTTACTCTATGCCGCTTCCGAGACAAGATCGATGACTTCACCGGATCATGTCAGATGTAGACGCACTGCGCAGCCATCGTATGGGCTCAACACATGCTTGTGTCAGTTGTCATGTCCAAATACTGGGATTTCCACAAAATGGGCATTGACATGTGACGATCCTTTGACACAATTAAACTCTCAAAGATCCTAGATGTACTATGCCAGGTCAATTGCAATGAAGATGAGCTACAGCTACGCCTGTTACCTTGCTGCTGCATCGAGATCCATGCGAGAAAATTCCACAAGACACACAACCCCACCCCAGTGCCTATACTTGGTATGAGCTAGAAATGGAATCTGCCGGCGGCGTGGACGTCATAGATGAGGCAAAGAAACCCATTGATGAACTTCTCCCAATAGCTGCAACCAAACTAAAAATTGAAAATCTGTATGAATGAATCCAAAACAGAGTCCATCCACATATACCTATTTACTAAGCATGACACTAAAGAAAATGACGAACCACTTCGTGGCGGCGAACCATGGAGAAAAAGTAAGCTCCTGGGCGCACTGCTAGCTTTCCAGTCCTTCTGGCAGCTATGGACTCGTAGATCAAAAATGCCCTTGACAAAAAGACTATGTTTATACAATGCAACCTGCGTATCCATGATGCTGTATAACTGTAACATCTGGGCTGCTCCAAAGGCATCTCTGGACACACTTTGCCCCTGCAAATACCTATGCACCATCACTATGCTGATGGTCAGACAGCATAATCTCCAATGATGCATTACACAAGATATTTAATCATCGTCGCTGTTTGTAAAAGTCGTCCAGCAAAGATGGTCCGTGTTTGGCCATGTGCTAAGAATGTCAGAAGACACACCAGCACACATAGCCTTGTATTCGCCGTACTAGGAGCCATCAAATACAAAGCCAGGAGAGGACGTCAGGGCATAAATCTACTAAGTGTGCTACGAAGTAATTTCACTAAAGCAGAACTCGGTACATTCAAATCAAGAAGGAACGTGAGGAAGCTAACAATTTCGGCCGAGGAGAAGACACAGTAGTCAAAAGCGCAGAAGGGCTGATTGCAGCTGTATGAGGTTTCTACTACGACAGCAGCAGGATACAATAATCATACAAATAGCCATCGTTCTAGCGTGCTAGTCTGATAATCAGCCATCCAGGTTTCAAATCCCGGTCAACATTTGGTGGAGACGTAGGCACTCTCATTCCATACTTGATTGGTGCACCCCACTCTTCGGGGAAGCACATCAAATATAGAGCCATGGTTCAAATACAGCTCAAATACAGCTCGGTGAAAGCGGTCAAAGAAACCAAATGTTGAACTAAACTGAGAAGATGCCCCATTCCTGGTGGTAACCTGTTCTCCCTGAACTGGTGATCGAGTATAAGGAAGAGATTAGCGATGTATCATAGACACGCGGATACAACTCTGACCTTGAATCAATTAGTACCGGATGCTTCTGAAGGCTGGACAGTGGACCTAATCCATGTACCAGATAAATAACATTGTCTCAAAATGATCACGTTCGCGGTACGCTACCGTCCGCCACATTGATGCTCTCATCCGGCCTGACCGCTAATGATAATAAACAGTAATAAAACTATGCTTGCTAATCAGGCTGCAAAAGCTATATTTGCTGCAGCAATGATGAAGTGTCATAAAATGTAATAAGTAAATACATACACATTACTTCAAAAACACCTTGTCTACAAGCATGTGTCTTAAGATTGATTAAATGACAGGAAGTTGTTGCAAGTGTTATAAACAGAACACTGATGTATCAAGAAGGTTGTCATGCCCATAATACTGTTGAAAACAAAAACTGAATAAAATGTACTGAAAAATTAAGTGGACGATAAAAGCTGTTGCTATCGAGAGAGTTGTTGTGTTCATAAACCTGTTGATAATTGCTGTAATGAGAATGCGATTGCGTCCATGCTTTTGCATTCAGATATATGTTGCAAATATTAAAGCTGTTATATTCATCAACCTTTTCACCGACTAATTCCCCATATCTAATTTTTAAGGCAACCATACAAGAAAACTGCTGAACATGTGAAATTAATTTGACTGAAAGGCAGCAACGGCTTCCAATCAAATCAAGAGAAAACTATTTTTGAATAGTTACCAATAGAATGACTGACTCGCTCATCGCGCCAGTAATTCCAGTCGTACAGTTTCAAAAATAGTCGTCTCTTTGCTCTCTAAGTGGACTTTTAACTGATATGAGTGCTAAAGAATTAAATAGCATCTAATACAGATTATCTACCAGCCTTAATTATTAATCCTATAAATTATTTTTAATGAGGCAATACAGCCACTGGAGCCAATTTGTCAGGAGAATGAAACAGTCATTTCAATCTAAATTCCCTGGAAACCTATTTTCAAGAGCGCTAACTATATCTTCTTCTTCTTCTTCTTCTTTTCGTTCGCTGATCAAACCACCAGTCCTGTAAGCGACTATCGATATGATCATAAGCGTTAAGTGCGTGGATCCCTGGTTTATTAGAGTGCGCCGCGCGGCCTGGAACCTCCGTCTTCAGCACTCGAGGTTTCTGTCAGGGTTACCTCACCCTTACCTCCTTTAGTCGCCTCTTACGACACGCAGAGGATACGGAAGGTGTATTCTAAGCCCCACCTACAAGGCAGAGCTAACTATATGAAATATCATATTTATTTTGAAAACATCTTGACTGAAATGCTTCCTACCTTTAGTGAAAAGAACTTTCAATCAAATTGTGTCCAAAAATAATTAACCGGATTCTCGCAATGAGTTAGAAACGCATCATGTGTATTTGTGCAGAACGAAATGAGTCATTGGCTCACTATCACACATCAGAGAGGGTGTGTTGTTTATTGGCAAATTAATGATAACACAGATGTTTGGGTTTTTCATTAGCAGTTGTCATGTCGTTGTATCAAAACTATAAAGCATTATTCGCTAAAGATTTGGAATCATTTAAAACACTCATTGTCACATGGATCATCTAGATTTGATTTTAAAATATCAAGTAGCTCAAATGCAGCAGGGATTTTAATTAGGGTGGTATGGGTTTTTCATATTGGTTTCTATAGTGAAGAAATTGCTTTTAGGGAGCACCAAAAGGTCGCCCAGTAAATGTAAAACTGGGTACAATGCTTGTTCTAGTTAATATAGTACATTTCTATGGTTCGCCCTAACTGGACTGATAAGATCTGAATGCGTGGTATTAGCGTAGCTGTTTATCGAGACAACAATGTAAGCCTTATTCTTACACGTTTGTCGGCGGCTAGCTGGCCATTAAAATCTGGAGGGTTACCATGGCGAGTGCTAATTGATTGGCTGTCTTATAAGAATCATAGTGGCATGGCTCTATGAACCAAGACCGTGCGCATTTTCCGTGTCCACGGGAAAGTACTAGACATGGAAGTTGATGTTATTATTAGAAACCTGTCATAAGACTCGTACACACTATGCGAGAATCATGCAGGAATGAACCTTTCCACTTTTGGCTATGCCTCGCCCACCTGTAGCTAAGCTCCACGCATACCTCGCTCGTGTTTGGATCGATCAATCCCTGAGCTCCCTGACCATCAATTTCCAGAAACCTATACAGGTAAGCTGTTGAATATTTGGAAACTAATTTGACTGGATGCTGCTGCTGCCTCAAATTAGTTTCAAAATATTCAGCAGCATGTTTATTTAATAGTAAAGCCATACAATTCGCACAACAACGCTTAGTCCGTCACCAATTATGCGTTCTTGACGATCCTATTTGCGGCATTGATGGTGTCATTGATTAAGACGTAATCCTACACGTCCGGTAGTTAATTATGACGTCGTATGACGTCAGATGATGGATGAATAAACTGGAAAGGTCCATTGGATTTTAGCAATTTCAGCATAGGTATATGTCCGGATTATTTCACAAAGGCTAGATTGTCTCACTGTTGCATGCACACACGCGACTTAGCTACACCATTTATGACGTAACTGATTATGACGTCATCCTACACGCCACGTAGTTGATTATGACGTCATACGATTGATTGATTGATTGATAACCTGGAATGCTCCATTTATTTAGGTATGTAAGATTCTATGTACGGGGAGCGTTCAATTACTTAAATGCCTATTATCAATGTTTAAAATCGATTCAAAGTAGGCGGAGCTTGACTAAAGCAGATTTCTTCATGACTTATATTTTCAGACCAGAAGATGTAGCAAATGAGGCCATGAAGATGCTAGAGGACGGGGTCAAGTCTGGAGCAGCACTAACCACTGTGGCGATAGGAGGAACTTATTTCCATAATTTTTACGAAAGATAAGTAGAATTTCGAAACATGTTTTTAACATAAATCATTCTCCTACTACTACTACTACTACTACTACTACTACTACTACTACTACTACTACTACTACTACTACTACTACTACTACTACTACTACTACTACTACTACTACTACTAATACTACTACTACTACTACTACTACTACTACTACCACTACTACTACTACTAATTTTTTTTTGGTGACATGATCAATGGATCCTGCGGAAATCCTTTCTACCCAAAAATATATCGACTGGAAAGAACAGTAAACATATGAACGCTCAAGAGAAATCAAGAAAACAAACTATCACATCAGTCATGTGTGTAGATATAAACATATATAAATAATTTAATATAAGACAACACAGGTGCTCCATACAAATATTAATTAATTAAAAATATAACTGCAGGCCTACATTTTATGATGACCAATTTAAACACTTAAAATGTTATTTTCCAAATCGCCCAGGATAATTTATTAATTTTGTGTCTGTGGTTACCAAAACGTATGAATTATCGGCACACGTTGTCATTAATATTAATGAATAAAATCAAACATCTCTGCTGTCAAAAAACCTGAATCACTTTACTTGGGGATGTAGATTCCAAAATCATCCTGTGTTGTTTGTGATCCAGGTAAATAAATAACAAATAGCTTTACTGTTTCTAAATGAAGGTCTGGATCCAGGGTAATTACAAAACTATTCTGGATCGTTAGCAATCTGTCAAAAATTATGATCTTTGACCTGTATTTTGATAGCACTGTTTAGTCTTTTAAATAAAAATAAGAAGACTGATCATTATCACACCTAATTCACATTTCCAGAGTACCCACACATCGTATGACATCATAATGAACTGCGTGATATGTACAATGACATCATAATGAATGACGCCATGAATGATGTCGATAAGTAAGTCACGAACGCATATTTGAAGACTGTCTATGCGTTGTTGTACACATTGTTTGCTTTTTCTATTTAATAAATATGCTGTTTAACATTTTGAAACTAATTTGACTGGGTGCTGTTGCTGCCTATGTAAATAGTTACAAGATATTCAACATCTTCCCTGTATAGTTTTCAGGAAATTGATAACTAGGGCATTTGGGGATCGATCAAACCCAACATGGCGAGGTGTGGGCGGAGCTTAGCTAGTGATGGGCGGGGCATAGCTAAAAAGGGAAAGGCCCATTGACTGGAAGCAGCGGATACCCAAAAAGGCAGCAACAGCCTCCAGTCAGATACTTCATGTATTTTGCCAACATACATTAAAAATTAATACTTAAAAATGTCCTTTTCCATCAACATTGAATTGCAACAAGATAACAGACAAAACATTACATCTATCATAATCTATAAAGGACAGAGGGCTTTCATAATGACAGTGGCTTAATAAAACAAGATTTTAGTTTTCAACGTAGATCAGTTCACCTCGGCACCACGTGTCCTTGAATATCTGGAGTTTTCGGGTCTTAACGAATTTCTCGTATTCGTAATTAATACTACGTGACCACGTAGCATGAAACATAGCTTTCAATGCTTTCAGGTGATCGGATGTGATGCTACTGTTATTATTTTGAACTAATGAGCATCTATGCCTCCAAATAGTACAAATGGCAATGCTTATGCAAAACAAAATAATAACTTTATCCATCTTTAATATGTGGATATCATCAAGGTCGTGGAATAAAATCTTCTTAGCTGTTATCTTGGTTCTAGTTATCTTAAGATGAACTAATGTATTTTCCACATAATACCAGAAACGCGACACTACATGGCATTTAGTAAAAAGATGGGTCAGCGTTTCCTCAAAGGCCAGGCAAAATGCACATTTATTCCCATGGTCACATGGCAATGTGTCTTTTAGCATGATATGTTTTACCCATAGCCTCCTATGCACTAATCTCCACACACAACATCTCTTGCCTGATTTGGAATATTTTATAAGTGTATATTTTGCCATATCATCTCCCAGTCCATAGGCGAAGCCAGGCATTCATCGGTGGGGGGGCACTGGCGGGGGGTCTGGGGGTCCTCCCCTGAAAATTTTGAAATCTAGGTGCTCTCAGGCGGCCTCTCCTGCATTTTCTCAGGGAAATTTAGACCTGCCGCTGGGGTAAAATTTTAGTACTTTTGTTATTTTCACAAAACCATAATATACTTTTTTAAATTTTATGGCCCAGGGGGGGGCGCATGGCCCGATGCCCCCCCCCCCTAAATACGCCACTGCAGTGGCTTGGGGGACTCCTCCCCACCCAATCCGGAAAAATTTTAAACATAGATGCTCAGAGAGGGCTTCTGAGACACAGGTTTCACCATTTCTTTAGTCCAAATATGAAATAACTAATGAAAATTTTGCCTCAGAGGGCTTCTCTGAGCATCAACTTTTTAAAATGTTTTTGGAGGGGACTCTTGTAGCCACATCGCGTCACGGTCACTTATTAATGCCACTTTGGTTCATAACTATGCAAAATTAAGAAATGAGATTATGGCTGTTTGAAATTTTATAGGGCAGTATCAAACACAAATTGTCAGACAGTGAACAACATGGTAACCATATGATGTCCATATCTGTTCCTACCTTGCTACATTTCATTCATCCTTTGGTATGATATTCACACTCTTGAACCTGCTGTTTGGATTTCGTGAACGAAATTCAGAAAGAATCTCTGAGGATGATAGTTTGTTTACAATATCTTTGTTTATGGACATTATTAAGAGAGAACTGAGTCTACTCTCCACCATTGTTGATCGTATCTTTGTCTTTACATGTGTCAATGTGGAAAAGGTTCTCTCACAACTTGCAGTGGTAACAGGAAGTGTAAGAACAAGCTTGAAAAGCAGATACACATTTGGAAACATTTGTTTCAAACTGGCCTGTGACACAGATTTCATAACACCACGCAGTGTCTCACATTGTTCCATATTTATCTTTAGATAGTCAGTGAAAACAGTCAGTTCATTTTTCAACTGTGACACAGGTGATGTAATGTCATGCCTAAACATGTCAATCAATTTTAATATTGAATCTGAATCTGATGTAAGTAAATTATCCCGGATTGCTGCTGGCTCCAAAAGACTGATGCTAGACATAATAATTGTATTGCGTCCTTTGAAACGCCGGTTCAATTCTGCTGTCATATTATTCAAGATGCACATATAAAACGTCACTCTATAGTACAATCTTGGGTCACGCATGTCAGATGCATTTTTATTATTGTTATCAATCCGTGAAGATACACGCCGTTGTCTGATTTCTGATGTCACAGTTATGCCATAGCGTTCACATAATTTCACTGCAGTATCGAAATAAAATTGGAACTTTGATTCATTTTTTCGAGTATCCAATACAGTTATAATGCTTGATACTAAAGACATTGCATTTGAAAGGTTCTGGTTCTTAGCTTGTAATACACTGGAGAGAACTTGGGTAGCTTCAAATTGATCAAGAAGAATTAGGCTAGAACGCACAAACTCAAACGACTGTAGAGATCTGAGGAGCCCAGCCGCTTCAGCACTGATTTTTTGATCATGTTCAACATCAGCTATTTCTTCTAGTGTATCTATAAGAGCGACATAACATGTATCTACAGCACGTAATCCAGCAATTTTACTATTCCATCGAACATCTGTTGCTGATTTTATTGTTACTGGTTGAACACCTTTAGCTTTTTGATGTTTTAATAGTAGATCATGTCGTTTGGCACTAGCATTGAAAAATGTGGTGAGTTTCCCTACAGTCCCTAATGTGTCACACGCTAGTCTCACATTGTCCACAGCCGATTCCAACACCAAATTTAAATTGTGGGCATAGCAATGAACGTAAGGGGCCCTTGGATTAATCTTACTCACAAGAGCTTGCACTCCATTGTTTTCACCTGACATAACTGAAGCCCCGTCGTATCCCTGTCCACGACAGTTCATTATGTCGATGTCCATTGATCCCAGAAACTGTGTACACTGTGTAACAATATGACGTGCAGTTTGTCCACTGTCAAGATGGCAGACACCTAGAAAACGCTCTTGAATGCCACCACTGGCATCTACGTATCTAATAACAAAGCACAGTTGTTCTTTGTGACTGCAGTTCATGGTTTCATCCATTAACAATGTATAAAATGTAGCATCTCGTATTTCGTCGCATAATGTTTTTTGTTGTGCAGTTCGCAACACAGTCGATAATAATGTTCTGTATATCAGACGAGACACCCTGAGCATTTTTATTACCGGTTGTAAAGTGGTCATCTAAAACTGTGTCATACTTAGATAATAAGCAGAGCATGTCTCTATAATTGACCTTGTTGTGTGAAGTTTCACTTTCATCATGCCCCCCTAAATGGTAGGTTGTGAGTTGCCAAATACTTTACAACATCAATTAAACGCTCTAGAATTTTAACATTTTGGTGTTTTTCATTTTCCTCCGAAGCCAGGACTTGTTCTCTCTGGTAATTAAGTTTTACATCGACACGATTGCCAGTTTTATGCACGTTGAGCATTTCGACACATTGCCTATGACACTTGGACAGTGCATGTTTTTGTAAACGCTCAGCTGCACGACGCCAGTTATTAAAACCATCAGTGGTGAAAGCATTTTCTGAAAAGTTTCAACACTGATTTGCGAATACTCTACATGGATAGCAAAATGCTCTGTCCAGAGTTGGTGAATATTCTATCCATGTGTATGTATCATACCAACTGGGGTTGAAGCTTCGTTTTTTATTGTGAACGACACTACTAGGAAATGTAGCATTTCTTGGTTGGCATGCTCCAAGAGACAGTAGCACATCCGATTCTAGGTTTTTACATGGATCGTTTGGCAATAATCCATGCTCAACAGACATGTGCGTATTGCTGGATTCTGTCTCGGTCAGCTCAGCCTCAAATGATAAGTTACTGCTAGGATCACGAGAGTTGTTAGCTACGGTGGCGGTCGATTGACTCGATTCAGCTATGGTGGTGGTCAATTCAGCTACGGTGGTGGTCGATTCAGCTACGGTGGCGGTCGATTCAGCTACGGTGGCAGTCGATTCAGCTACGGTGGCAGTCGATTCAGTTACGGTGGGCGTCGATTCAGCTACGGTGGCAGTCGATTCAGCTACGGTGGCAGTCGATTCAGCTACGGTGGCAGTCGATTCAGCGTCATTGGCCTGAACATTTTCTGGACATTCAGATTTGTCATCGTTAGTACTATCAGTATCACTTCTTCTGGCTTTAGGGGGAAATGCTGTGATTTTAGATGTATGTGCGCGTTTCATGGCTGTCTTTTGACTTACATTCGAGATTACTGAATCTTGAGGGTTCAATGAAAAACAATATTACGCGACAGGCTATTATAAATGTCCTTGTATGTCACAGACATTTCATTGTCGACTTTTGCTACTCACTAGCTTTAAGCTTGACTTATGGCACAATTAAAATTATAAACACGTTATTCATAATCAACCTATACCAATGACGGTCATGGCCGAATAGCGCGAATCATGCGAGGCGATTGTTGATAAAAGTGTACAGGTCAGTCAGTGCATGCAACAGTCTGACTGTCTGAACAGAGCTGCGCAGCACGAGGCTGATGCAATAGTGATGTAACTAACGCATTTGGAAGGCGGAATGAATCATGGAAATTAATATATGTTAATACATCTGTGGTCACAGATTTCAGATAATGATTCCCGAATCCCGATGTCCATTCATATTAAGCGGAAATTTGGGAAGTTGGGGGCAAAATAACAAGTTTCTGATATATAAATTCTATATGATATAGATATTGACAACTGTGATAAACGTTATAAAAGTGAAAGTTATGGATGTCAGCAAGTTTCTGCCACGTCATACATGTGATATGGAAAATGTATGCATTGCACATTTTAAGTGAGGCAGCTGAGTTGGGGGGGGGGGCACGTGCCCCCACCCGTGCCCCCCCCCCACTATGGCTTCGCCTATGTCCCAGTCCATATTAATGTATCCATGTTGCTCCCAAGCAGTAATTCACTTGGGAGGCTTGATATTCCTTTATAATAGTAACGTATACCACATTTTGGCTGACAGTTTGCATGAAAGTTCTGTATCGTTATACATAATTTTCAACTCAGGAGGTTCTTGATAAATAGATGCGTTTCATGGTGAGAACCATTCCGTTAGGTATTTGTATCTGAATCCGATCTAGCAGACGCTTAGCATCAATTGGTCGGAGATTAGTGACGTTATTAATCTCATCTAAAGACCTCCATTTCCGGCTAATGTGGTCAATTCAATCAGAGACGCTTTTAATTCCTTTCCGTGCCATAGATGGATAATATAAAACTTTATCTTGGTACACGATTTGGTTGTTGCCACACAGATTAAAATTCAATACATACTCCCAGCACGAAGGAGGGTCTAGTTTAATAAACTTATCAAGAGATTTCTTCAACTCCAGAAACAGTGAGGGAACTTGCTTATAGCTTCTAGGCGGGTCACTTGCGCAAAAGAAACGTCGAGCAGAAAATGGACTTATAAATCTTTCGATTAGCGCTCTCGAAACTGTTGCCCACTGGCTATCAGAAGAAAGCAAATCATTAAAATATGTGAAGCGTAGGGATATACTTTTGGATCTAATATCGACAAGATTGAAACCTCCCTCACAAATGTTGATATAGCAAATTTCTCTTGACACCAAACAGATTTTACTAGTCCATAAAAAATCCAAAACGATGTTATTAATCTCATTTTCAACATGCTGGGGCAAATAAATGACAGAAGCTGTATACCACAATTGCGGTAGAATTAAGGTATTCATGACCAAAAATTGTTAAATGGCGATGCTTCCAAGCATTAACAGTTTTCTTCATTCTTCCCAGTTAATTACTTCATCTCTTGCACTGAAATGTATGCCTAATATCTTAATTGTGTCAGCAGACCACTGAATATCAAGTGGCTTGTCACACCTCTCTCGCCACTGTCCCAAAGCTAGACCAACTGACTTGCTTTTATTGATTTTTAGACCAGAGGCTTTTTGAAAATCAACTAGGATATTATCAAGTTGATCAAAATCATTATTACTACCATATAAAAACAGTTGAATCATCGCAATACTGCGATACCTTTATTGGTTTCACAACACCATGGATATGTATGCTCTGAAAGAGCCTATCTTCTCTTATATCTGCTCCTAATGATTCCATTGCAATTATAAATAGCAATGGTGATAATGAGCCACCTTGGCGTACACCCCGCTACAAAACGATGGGCTGACTTATAAAATCATTAACCAAATATCTGCGGCTGATATTATCATACATAAATCTTTACCCATTTTACGAAATTAGGACCAAGCCCAAAATGTTCAAGGGATTTAAACAGAAAATTCCATTCCAATCTATCAAAAGCCTTCTCATTATCTAAGCCAATAACTTCTCCTGGTATATCATCCTTTCCAATTAATTGAATGGTATCTCTAATTAAAAATGTGTTGGTTAAGCTAGACATGCCGGCTATAGAGCAGGTCTGAACAGTGTCGATGTCCTCATCCAAAACACTGATAAGTCGTTTGGCAAGTATTTTCGAAATAATTTTATAATCCACACAGAGGAGCGAGATAGGTCTATAATTCCCTAAATTTTCTCCACTCCCTTTTAAAAAAATTAATCGTACAAAGGCTTGATACATCGTAGGCGGAAGTTTGCCTTGTGCAAAAATAGCAATAACAACGTGAATACATTCTGGTCCAATACGATACCAAAATGTCTGGTAAAGCTCAACGGTGAGGCCATCTCCGCCTGGTGCTTTGCCTTGTTTCATGTTGTTTAGAGAACTAGTCAAATCACCTAATGTTAAAGCGTGTTCACAAAAATTGCTACTTGCATCAATAAATACATCGTTAATATTGGCTAACATCTCAAACGCTTTTTTGTCATCATGGCCATCTGATTCATACACTGATTGATTGACGCTCTCAACAGTTGACATGATTTCATTTTGAGATGTACAATTTTGACCATCTTTAGTTAAATTTCTGATAAATTCTTTAACTCCTCTTGATTTCTCAAGGCTGCAAAAAACGCCGTGGACTGTTCACCTTCAATATCCATCTGAGTCCTTGCTCTTATTTTGGCACCTTCAGCTTTATGTTTTTCTATTTCAGAAATTTTGGTTTTTATTTCATGTAAATACTCTATGAAATGAACATCGCCATTTGCAACTTTGCGCGAAATCAGAATCAGCAAGCGATCGAGGTTTTTTTTATCCTTGCATAGCTTCCTGGCTTCCTGTATGGAATACTGTTTCGATATATGAGCGAAGCCTGAGTTCACGTCTTCCCACCAGGAGATCACGCCCTCTGACGCATTTTGTATACGTAGATTAAACTGCCAAAAGCTTTGAACACAACAGTGATAGTCACTATCATATAAAAGGGAATTAATAAATTTCCAGAATCCTGGCCCACGCGTAATCCAGTCTGCATTATCTAGCGTAATAACTGCCGGACTATGATTTGAAAATGTGACTGGATATATATTCGAGTTTAAAATATTCCCTTTTAATGATCTTTGTGTATATACACTGTCCAAACGAGGCGCAATCTGCTCATTAGGTGTGCCCCTGGTAAAATTACGTCCTTCAGGATGTATTACTCTATAAGAATCCAGGAGATGCTCAGCGTCACATACTTGTTTTAGTCGATAATCAGATGTATCACCATAATTCACCTTTCCAGAGTATGTACCCATCATATGACGTCATAATCATCTACGCGGTGTGTAGAATGACATCATAATGGATGACCTCATGAATGATGTCGATAAGTACGTCACGAACGCATATTTGAAGACGGGCTATGCGTTGTTGTACAAATTGTTTGCTTTTACTATTTAATAAATATTCTGTTGAATATTTTGAAACTAATTTGACTATGGCAGCAACAGCACCCAGTCAAATTAGTTACAAAACATTCAGCAGCTTCCCTGTATAGTTTTCAGGAAATTGATAGCTAGGGCATTCGGGGATCGATCAATCCAAACACGGCGAGGTGTGGGTGGAGCTTAGCTAGTGATGGGCGGGTCTTATGAAAAGCTGAAGCAACTGCAGAGAAGAACGTGGTGCGTTGGCAATGGGAAGCTGGTGCATAAATGGACCTGATATTAATGTGCGAATGCGAGAACTCAAAGGCCACGCGGACGTTATCAGCCGATGATGAGATAATATTTATCAAACTGAGGCACTTGGGTAAAAATAAAATTGCCACACCCGCATTTGAATCAGTGGCAGTAGAATGAAACAGCTCACCATTCGCAAGTTGCTTAAAGCGATCTACCGCTTCGACGCTTCGTAACTTTGTTTCCTGTAACATAACTATATCGGCATTTAGACTCGATAGCTTATCTAGAACTATGCGCTGCTTCAATTTGTCATTCACATCACCACAGTTTAATGTGCAAATTATCATTATAGTTAAACATCTATATATAAAATACATAGTGACTAAATTGATTTCGGCTTCTTGCTGTAGCCATTTGTCAGCTTAGTAATTATCAGATGCTGATATCTGGAAATATCAGAATCACTGCGCATGTGGCTGTATCGGACGCCCTTCTGCGTTATATATGGCAGTAAAACCTCGCCATTTTTGGAACGATATAACACCATTTCATCAGGTTGCTGAGATGACAGCGTTTGCACAGCGATGTCTGACCGCAACAGGGACAGAATCATCTATATCCTCTTCTTCACCATCTTCGTGACCAGAACTTTAATCATATATTTGTCTTTTAACGCCACATGCCGCATCATGCTGTACAGATTTAGTTACATGGGTTAATTCGAAAGCAGACTCACTGTCAATAGACTGTGATCTAAGCGTAGTTTGACCCAAGCACAACCTTTGTGAATCCTCAACATCCATATCGTCATTATCGTCACACAAATCCGCATCATCCTGTGGAATTGCATCACCGACATTTGTTAGAGGTGCCAGTGATAATCCCTCCTTCACCACACTAATTGTATCCACATGGTCTACCAGGACAGGGTCCCTATTCTGGTGAAGGTGTACCTCCACTACAGTTGAAATAGGCAATGGCGTGACTATGGTGCTGATATGCCCACCATCCTCATAACTGACGTCACTATTCTTAGTCAGAGAATTTTCTACACCATTTAAAGTGCTCAGAAGAGCCACAACAGGCCTTTATTCTTATATGGACAGGCGCTAGCGAGATGCTCTGTACTCAGGGCCGTATTTAGATGTGTGGGGGTCCAGAGGCAGAGAATAAGCGGGGGTGGGGGTCTGGGGGTCCTCCCCCATACATTTTTTTTACATCTAGGTGCTCTGAGATGGCCAGAGAGTCTACTTTTACGGTGAATTATGGCGCTTTCTTTCGTTGTAAAATTATTTTATTATGCACATTTTCGAATTAACATTGTTGCCGAACACCAAGCAAGAATTGGGGCTCCCACAAATATTAGAATAGAATTATAATGCATGATTAAGAGTTCTAAACTAATAAAGTCTGCTTTAAATGTCCTATAACTACCAAAGCAGTGCATAATTATTTTTTTCACTTTTAAATTGTGGGGGCCCCTTGCATGTGGGGGTCCTGGGGCTTTTGGCCCGGCTGCCACCCCCACCCCCCCCCCGCCACCCTTAAATACGGCCCTGTCTGTACTTGTACATATTTGGCATTCTTTTACTTGCCCTCTATACCACAGGGGAAGAAAGAACGTACCATCGATAGACAGTTTGCTTGGAAGCGGTTTTACAATTTTGTCCACCCAAACTCGTCTAATGCCGTTTTCCAGAGATCTGTCAAATGTATGTTTCTTTTTCGATTTTTGTCACCTGCCCATATTTCGCTATCTCTGCTGTAATGCGCTCATTAGGAATTTCAAGAGGGGCCTTTACTTTCACTAGTAATTTATCCGAGTCAAGAGGCCCAATCTTACAAATCTGCCCATTTATAATGAAATCCTCTTCTAGTAACTTTTCCTTAACTTCCTCTGAGCTAACGGTAGCGTGCCAAACATTCTTACTAATGTTAATGAGGCCCTTTAAAACATTTTGACAGGCGCCTACAATGTCTTTCAAATCGTGATACACATAGATATGGCAAACATTCCAGCCAGTAGTGAGAAGCCGCTAGCTCAGCGCATGCTTATAACATCTCGACATATTAATAGCGAGCGGTCACGTTGACTTAGATTACATTATGCAATGACCGACTCCGGGTTTTCGAAATATGACAAGCCACAGCAAATTAAAGCTCTCGTGTTCCATTAAATATAGAGCATTTTGCACGAGATATGATATGCCTGCTGATTTCTGTTGAATTTATCTAGCATGCTATGCTATCCAGCAGGCAACGCTACCCAGCATGCACTTTCCTGACTCCATAATCGTTGTAACTATTGGACGCTACATTCGTTTAGTCTATTGTCTGTATAGGCCAGGATTTCTCAAACAAAACCAACCTGTCTGCACGTGCAAATAGTCATTTGTCCTCCAGCTCTGGAAGCGTAAGCATGCACGTAGGGCGTACTATTCACGGTAGTACATTCGACAGCCCGCATTTCAATACTGTTCAGCACAACGTCAATTTTCGGAAGAATATATATATATATATATATATATATATATATATATATATATATATATATATATATATTGACAATACTTTTCGTGAACGTTTTTGCTATCAATTACAGCAACAACATTTAAGTAAAATTATTGTCAAAATAATTATTAGGCAATGCGATTACTACCTGGTACAGAGTTGATACTAATTTGAATGAAAATTGTTGCTACAACAGCTTTCAGTCGCTATATTCTAAAATAATCATCATAGTTTTAGTCGACTCTCGCTACGGATTTGAATAGTAATTTGACTATAAGTTGTTGATGTCTAAGGCACAAATACCATTGTCAAATTATTAGCCACACACGTGCAATCACTATATTATTATTTGGGTAAAGTTAGCGTAGTTCTATGTACCCGTGCTCGCCAATAATGAATGCTTAGCAAACGGCGTGTATGTTTCGTTGACATATTATTATACTCACTCTACTTAGATAATAATACTGAGCGCCGTGTGATTCTATAGAAAACAGTTTGATAACATTGCTGGCGCCTTAGTCAGCACCAACTTAGTCAAATTGCGCTGCAAATCCGTAGAGTGTTGATTGAAAGTTATGATGATTATTTTAGAATACATGGACTGAAAGCTGTTGCAGCAACACTTCAATTTGTATCAAATATATAGCAGATAGTAATTGCATTACATATCAATTATTTTGACAACAATTTGACTGAATGTTGGTGCTGTCATTGATAGCAACAACTTTCAGGCAAATTACTGTCAATGTATATAAAAGCTGTGTCCTATTTTCTGGACATTGCCACACTTTCTCTGAACAGTATTGAAATACAGACTGTCGAATGTACTGTCGTGAATAGTACGACGAATTACCATTTTGCGAACGCAACAAGCTATTTACTATGATAAATGACACGGTGGTCTCAGTGTTAATGGTCTTGTATGGATTGATGCATGTACCCCTTTCGGAACCAGAATATAGCAACATTTATGATGACTTTAAGATTTGTAATGTGGAATATTTTGAACCGAATTCGCCTTGAAAGCTGCTCGCTGCTTATGGCGCGACAACTTCCAGTCCTATTATAGTTTCACATAATTCAAACTTTCGTGCATCATAAATAAACGTCTGCTTCATATATCTTGTTGAAAGGGTTAGAAACTGGAAAATGGTCTGAGGAACTAAGACCTCAGCTTTACCAAATTGTCTTACGAGGTTCAAACGATTATTTTATTATTCAAGATTCACGATTATGTATTGCTATAATCCATACATACACACGGATACGGCAATTGGCATATAACCTTGTAACGACATAGATTAAAACAGGTATAAATAAATATCTAAACCAATACTATTTACGTAATACAAATTGGCCTACAATCAATATAATATGTGTCACAGAGCCAATGAACGGACCATACCATTCTTATAAGTAGGCCGTATACACAAGCCTACACAAACAAGGGAGATTAATCAGAGATTGTGCGGTCTGCGCGGGTGAGTGAGCTCATACAAACTTATATTATATATCTAATAACCTCAAAAACCATATTGAGTCCCAGTTTATCACATGTTAACATACATAATCTGAAAGAGGACATCGAAAGCTTTTAGAAAAAATATAGTTTCGTCAATTAGTGTGCGTGCGTGCGTGCGTGCGTGCGTGCGTGCGTGCGTGCGTGCGTGCGTGCGTGCGTGCGTGCGTGCGTGCGTGCGTGCGTGCGTGCGTGCGTGCGTGCGTGCGTGCGTGCGTGCGTGCGTGCGTGCGTGCGTGCGTGCGTGCGTGCGTGCGTGCGTGCGTGCGTGCGTGCGTGCGTGCGTGCGTGCGCCCAATTTGGCCCATCCAGCCCACGGACTATGAGTCAACGCTGTGACTTAATCTAAACAGCCCCAAACTAGGCACCGCCATAATGATAAAGAATGAGCACGCGAATTGCATAGATCATATCTGTCTTGTTCCTGTTGAATTTACAGCTTAACTTTTAAGTAGTGTATAGGATTGATTTGAAATTTTGAAACCTTAATTCGCATAATCTAAATTTTAAGGTAAGTTGTGGTATATAATTAAACTAATTTTACTGGGAGCTGTTTCCTAGGGCAACAACAGCTCAAGTCAAATTAGATTTAAAATACTCTAAGGTAAAAACGTGAGCGCATAGCGAGAACTGCTCCCTTCTGTTCTGGTGTGTTATGTAACTGTAATTTGTAATACCATCTTGGACTTATTTGAATTTGAACGTGATTTATTACATCGAAAACAAGATCTTTTATTAACTTGTAAGATGTATTAGTTAGTTTGAGATTTATAGATTCTGAATGTATTGATTGTGTTGTTAATTAATGTAACTATGATTAGCATAGACGTTATGGAACAATGCAGACACTTGTAAGGTGGGGTTTGAATGAGTGTAAAAATTTGTCTCAGACACCACGTGTTTTCATAAAATGACGTCAGTTTCATCGTACGGTATTTGTCCGGCAACGGCAAAAATATCTCTTGGACTGATTAAGAAATGAGCCCGCTAGTCTGATCGTGCAGCGGCCATTGCTTTGCCGCGTTGTCGTTTCCGCATTGCCGTTGACTTTGGCACATCGTCGTTGCCTCTGTCATTGCCTTTTCTCGCATTGTCGCCATCGCATTGCCGTTGCCTTTGTCGTGTTCTCGTTGCCGCATTACCGTTGCATTTGTCGTGTCGTCGCCGTCTATTTGTCGTTACATTTGCTGCGATGTCGTTGCCGTTGTCACGGTAGTGTTGTCGATGCTGTTGCCTTTACTAATAATAGAATAATATAAGTTTCTTTTTCTTACGACGCTCGTGTAAGGGAATTATGCCAGTCTCTGTATACAGGCTTTCTAAAGGTGTATATTTTAGCAAGCCAGTTATTATTCTGATGGCTTAATTTTGAAGCACTTCAAGTCTTTCAGAATCCCGACGAGAGCAACCATCCCAAACCTCGCTGCTATATTAGAGCACAGGGCGTAAATATGCAGTGCATATCTTGGATAAAATGTTCCTGCTTAAATTAGGCTTCATTTGCTTCATGGTAGATCTTTGCACTTTCTTTGATATTTGTTCTATATGAGCAGTCCATTTTAACCCGTGTGAAAGGGTTATGCCAAGATACAAAGTAGATTGTACTGATGATAATACTCTATCAAAGATATCTGGGGATATCAAAGTATTTGAATTTGTTATAGTTAGATTATCGGTGTTTGTAGCATTGATGGGGACTAACCATTGTTTGGACCATGGAGAAATTATGTTTACGTCCATGTTTAGTTTTCTCTCTATTTTGATGGCTGATGCACTGGAGCAGCATAATGCAGAGTCGTTGGCGCATGATCTTAAGATGCTCTGGATATTCTGTGAGATATCATGTAATTAATTAAAAATAAGAGGGGACTGAGTACCTAGCCTTGGGGGGGGGACACCTGCTTCTATTTGTCTCATTGGAAATTTGTCACGCACTGCACTGCTTTCGTGAAGACAGGTAGCTCTTAAACCATGTAAGAAGACTTCCTCCCAGCCCATGCTCCTCTTATTTAAGCAACACACCTATATGCCAGACTCTGGTAAATGTCTTCGAAATATTGCAAAGTACAATCCATGAAGATTTGCGTTCATCTAGTGTATTTGACAGGATGTGGCACAACTCAATAAGTTGAAATACAGTTGAATATCCGGGGCTAAAGCCGGATTGATATTTATATAACAGATTATGCCCAATAAGGTGAGTATAAACATTTTAGTAAATTATCCTTTTCATAGATTTTCCGACAGTACTTGGCGGCGAAATTGGTCGATACTCTTCTGGTAATTCCCGATCGCCTTTCTTAAATAACGAGAACACGGTGGCTGCTTTCCATGCATCGGGTATTATGCCACTTTTGATAGATTTATTGAATAGCAGGTATAATGGAAAGGCTATGGAGTGCATAGTTTCTTTGAGCATTCTATGACTTATCTCATCACTGCCAGAAGATTTGTTTAACTTCAGTGTTTTAATGACGTCAATTATTTTGGATACCTGACTCGAAATGTCGGAAAGTATATTATTAGTTTTTCTTTCGAGCATTGGTACAAAGTGCGCACCTGTATCATCGACGTTTGAAATGGATGAGCAATAATTATTTAGACATGTTGCAAGTCAGTGGTAGCATATTTTGCACGATCATTCTCATTGTATTTCAGAGGAGAAATATGTGTTGTAGTACCGCCGTTTATAAGGTGATTTCCAGTAAGGATGTGGTGCTGTGAATAGATAGTTTATCAAGCATTAAAAAATTGTTAAAATAATATACTTTTAGCGGCTTAAATTATGCACCTAAGTGTAAAGAAACGAAATAAATCGTAACATGCTATGTTTCATACCATATAAATGAATATAATTGTGTTAGTTATGAAGTTGAATTTGGGATTCGTTTCTCTAATGTAATTTCACAAAATGATAAAAGGGGCACGTTCTCAGCAAAACGACTGATAATTAAATTGTTTAAATTGAGTCTTAAACTGTGAGCTCAGATACATCTTAACATATGATGACTTCATTACGTATAAAGTACTATACATTTTTTAGGTTGTGAATTTGACTTAAGGACTCAAGGCCTCTATTTCATCTTTACAGCTTAAAAATTATATTAATTTATATGGAAAGAAATCGTCATACGCTAAGATTTATTTCGTTTCATTACATCTAGGCCCACAGTTTAAGCCTATACACGTATACAATTTTAACCATTTTTATTTTCAAGCATTTTGGTGTGAATATGCACCCGTAAAAGCTATTTGTTTGTCAAACAGGTCGCATATTTTCATGTTTAATACATATGGATGTTGTGATAATGGAACTGTCTAATGTGTGTTTTAGCAAGAACTGATGATATATGAAGAAGCTAATAACCCAGTGTGTTGGTTATTTCCATGGATTTGTTAATTGTATCAGCGATGCTGGAATGATGCGACCGACTAACAACCTCACATCTTGGCTGCACGTTCAAGTTCACTTTATTATACCACGTGGTTTCATCGTACTGTATTTGTCCGGCTACGCATAGTTATTTTTGACAAGGTCTATATGACTAGTGATAGAAAATGTGTGATAGCAGTGCAGAATCGGTAGCTTTCTCTGTCAAATGGCCATCTTTTATGAGTATGCCCACATTTAACGTCCACCAAATAGCCTATTTCTGCTGATGTGGTCATGAACTACAGTCTCGCAAAAAAACCCGTATTCCTGTAGACTGGAAGTTAGAACTTTGTCAGCAGATATGCCTAGGTTAGTAAAACATATGTCCTGAGGTTAAGAAACACAAATTATTTGTTTTACACGAAAGATTTTCTTTATCTAATGGTATGGGCAAATCATTGTGTTGCTTATTTTCCCCCTGTGATATATATATATATATATATATATATATATATATATATATATATATATATATATATATATATATATATATATATATATATATATATATATATATATATATATATATATATATATATATATATATATATATATATATATATTAGCCTTTCAGATGGAATAATTGTGTTATTGGTAAGGTGTACAACTATACTAATGACATATAGTAGATAGCGCATCCTCATTACTAATTTACTATTATAAATGGCATCATTTTGTAACCACACTAACTTGAGAAAAGTCCTTATTTTCTGTGTTTTCGAGAACAACGCCGATGTTATCACTTTTTATAGTACCACATTCTGTAATGTTAGCGAGTTAACATTAAGTGGTGAGGTATATTAACTAGTCCGCATTTGATGACAACAGTTAGTAGTTATTGAATACTCATTCTTTCTTTAAAACATGGCTCAGCGCAAATGTTCAAATTGACTTAGCAAAAACTGGCCAACGCCTGCGTCACCACAAAACAAATTTAATCTATTTCAAATCCTGTAATTGGGCAACAAACCATTTGCTAACCAATTTCACATTGATTCAGGGAGTAGAAGTTTAGAACAAGATTTTACGTTATGCGACTTTAACTGTGAACTGGAATGTTGTTGAAACAGTAGCTGTAGGTGATAGCCTACATACTCTGCATTGAGAAGTGCACGGTGAAATAGCTGTGAACTATACAGTGCAATATATGAAGCCATTCGCCTACTTAACATGATATGCATATTCATATTGCATATTCATATTGGATGAATGAATGAATGAAGTAAATAACTTGTGAGTAAACAATAGTGACATTTGCATACTCCTTAGCTCACACCAAACTATTGGTATACGGCCAAGTCAATAACATATAGATGGTGTACAGACATCTAAGACAAATATAATACAGGAAAGGTTAGCTAGCAAAATCTATCCCTTATACATAGTCCCATGGAGCCCCATGTGTCGTTCCAGAGGATGTAGATAACTGGCGTGGTAGTGTTGGGAAGGCTTTCCTTGCAGAATTAACTGTGCCGCTGGTTTACAAGAAAAGAGTTCCACTAGTCATCTTCATCCTCATCTTATATCATCCAGTTCATCCTGTGCATCAGTACTATCAGGCAAGTATGGTTGCACTTGATTGTTGCAGCCTTTAAAGCAGCATATGCCAGTGCGTACTAGGCCATTTACTATGCAGAAGCATGCTGGTCATTTACATGTTCGAATACAGTTGCAGATCAGGAGATACAGTACAGCCTCTGGTGCTGGCTGCCCCTGCATCCAAACAACTGCCAGTTGCTATGTGGTCTCCATATTCTCCAGCTTCCATCCGTGGCCATCAGGACATGGTGCCTTAGGATCCTGTTCGAGATACTGCCTCCCAATAGCAGCCTGGTAGTTGGCATGCTTTATACGTTGCATTAAGCAGTCCTGGCATGGTGGCAGTTGAAGGTTCTTAATGCCACCTTTCTTTACATAAGACAAGTGATACCTCAGGTCATTAGCATGCACTGTAGATTACATAGAAGCATATAGGAGATGCGTAAAACCTTCTAGTTTGACTTGGATGTCATCTGAATGATCTCACTCCCGTCCATGCTTGATGATCATCTTCGGTGTTTCAAGGTTGCTCGTCAAATGTTTCAGAGCTCGTGTTTTTCCCTTGCCTGTACATGCACTGCCACTGCTACACCCAGTGCAGGCATGCATACCAATTAGTGCCGAACACAACCCATTCTATGCCAACCGCACCATTGCTTCGTAAATGTATTTGTGAACTCTGGCAGCATGGTAATACATGTACATCTTGCCATCCAGTACCCTGGAAGTCGATCCTTCTGCGACAATTCCTGATACCACGCACAGATCACTAAGGCCAGTATCCCAGGAGGAGAAAGATGATACCTTCACCGCGATCTCCTCCGTAAGTACCACCTTTGTTGGGAAACTTAGTCATCAATTATTGTGGGCTGACATCTGCATACATAGGCAACTCTGATTATGTCTACCATTCTTCAAACAAGAAACTGTGCTCGACATCCTCGGACGACATAATCTTCCCAGGAGCTTACCATAGCTACGTGGAATGCATGTGGTCTGAGTGCAACATCAAAGAGGCAAACGGTAGGTGCAGAATGTGAACACTATAACATCGATATTGCATGCATTCAGGAGACTAAAGTAGCTAAAGACGCAGAGCAGCGACTGCAGACAGGCCATAAGCTAGTGCTCATGGAGCAAAAACAGGCTACATACCGGGGCTTAGGCTTCGGAATCAGACCAAGGGTCTTGGATCATGTCATTGGTTTTTGATACGTCAGTGATCGCGTTGCATTCATCGACCTGGCTATGTCTACGCGAAAACATACCACCACTAAGTGTCGAATTGTCAAGGCATACGGCTCAACTACCAAAAAAGCCAAAGAGAATCCAGCAATATTATATTCCTTCTATGGCGAAATGAGCTCCGCCATTCCACTCCCAGCTAGATGGCAACTGTTCGTGTGTGGAGATTTCAACTCCAAGCTGGGTAAACTCGGAATTGCGGATAAAGGTTAAGGACTTGGCTAATTTTGGGATCCTATGGAGAGGGCACGCGCAAAAGCAATGGAGATGCACTGGTGACATTCCTTAATTCCAATGGCCTATTTGTCACAAATACGGCTTTCAAACAACCATGCCATCACCGGACAACATGGACTGGACACATTACTGATCGCAGAGCCCCACAATGTTCTAAGGACGGTAAAGCTGTCTTCAACCAAATAGAGTTCATACTATGCAAGACAGAAGCAAAATCCTTATTCCAGAACGCTCATTCGTATGGAGGCACTGACCTCAATTCTGACCATAAGCTAGTCATTACACGCCTTCAGATGAACGATCTCTACCTAATATATAAACACCATACCAGGCAAGAGGGTATAGTCACATACAACCTACCCAAGCTCATCAGCGACACTGACACCCAGATGTCATAAAAAAGCCCTCGGGGAGCAGATAGCTAACATCGATGTCAGCTCCGATCCAAACGAAGCCCTACCCAAAATACTGAAATCTATGGAATTATCCACTACCAGCACCATAGGTGTTCTTAAAAACAACCAAACTAGGTATACTGACGAACCTCTAGTAGTAAAACTGTCAGCAGAGCAGAAAGCATTACGGCTGCACATCTATCAAAGTGGCCAAAGTGAAGACAGCACCAAACTATGCAGGGAGCGCAATATTATTCTGCGCCACATTAGTGAATGCTTATAAGATCGTGCTATTCAACAGGCAGACTCCCTAACAGATGAACTCACTGCCATGGATGACTATCACAAACTGTTTCCGGCAGCCTGAGCCCTGAGAGTTACTGACTACACCCCACCACTCACTGTACACCACTCTGAAGGACACTTTATCGGGACTGAGAAGAGAAAAGCTGAGGCGATCCAAGAATGGTTCAAGGAATGATTCACTGACAACGATGATGAGCCCTTGCACCCGTTCTCATAGGACCCAGGCCATTACTAACACCAATTAAAACAGCAGCAGTTGAGAAAGCACTTAAAGCCCTGAAAAATGGATGTGCATCTGGACCTGATGGCGTGAGAAATGAACTATTCAAATATGCAAGTCACATTATCTCAAAACCGATGACGCACCTAAGCAATTAAACTTTTATGCACCACCTTCCCATCGACGCTGTAGGCCAAGGCACCCTTATCGCACTACCCAAGCCCAAGAAGCCACCTGGGCCTCAGCCAATCGGCGGCCCATTGTGCTCCTCAATAGCATACGGAAAATCCTATCCAATGTTACCACTACTTACAGACACCAAGCTGAGAGTACGAGTCAAAACTGTGAAATCTGTAGAGTTTGAAACATCAATCGGCTCCCACCAGGGAGATGGTCTATCCCCAGTGCTTTTCACCTGATACATTGCTGCCACATTGAAATCTGTGCGGGAAAGTTCCACAAGGCCAAACCCCCAGGTGTCAATACTGGGCATGCCACTAGAGATCCAATATGCCGAAGATGTGGACTTCATAGACGAGGAAAAGAAACCCCTTGACGAACTTCTCCCAATAGTTGCAAGCAAACTAAAAATTGGGAATCGCTTTATGAATGAATCCAAAACAGAGTTCACCGCATATACATATCGACAAAGCATGCAAATATAGAAAATGACGACCCACTTTGTGACGGCAAACCATGCAGGAAGAGTAAAATTCTGGGCTCACTGCTTTGCAGTACTGCTGACATTTCTGCACACTGCATTATGGGTAACATAGCTTTCCAGTCCTTCTGGAAGCTATGGATTCGTAGATCAAAGATGCCCCTGATAAAAAGGCTATGTTTATACAATGCAACCTCCGTATCCTTGATGCTGTATAACGGTAACAGCTGGACAGCTCCAAAGGCAGCTCTAGACAAACTCAGTGCCTACCACCGCAAACACCTACACACTATCACTGGACACCGATGGCCAGACAGTATAATTTCCAACTATGCACTATACAAGATGTGTAATATGTCGCCACTGTCTGTAAAAGTCGCCCTGTAAGGATGGTCTATGTTTGGCCATGTGCTACGGATGTCAGAAGAGACACCAGTACAGAGAGCCTTGGAATTCGCCCTACTCAGAGCCAGCAAATACAAAGCCAAGAGAGGACGTCATTGCATGCATCTGCTAAGTGTGCTGCGAGGTGACCTCAAGAAAGCAGGACTCGGTACACTCAAGTCAGGAATGACCCTGAGGAAGCTAATGATTTCGGCTGAGGACAAGACACAGTGGGCAAAACCGAAGAAGGACTGATTGCAGCTGTAGGATGTTTCTACTACTATAGCCACAGAATACCGTACTCATACATACAGTATCCTGAAAACGTTTTCCAATCGTGCCACGGGCATTGCATATGGTGTCGAACATTCCCATTCTAATCAAGATATTTTCGTGTCGACTCTTGTGCTTCCAGGCGATTTCACTGGCTTTTGCATGGATAGCTTGATCTATTACAATTGCAATAGTTGGCACTGCAGCTCCTTTCTGATAATTTTAAGATTGCTTCAGAATTTCATAGAGTATGGTCAACTCTGTGGCAGGTGCATTAATCGTTGGAAGGTAACTTATGACATCATCTGAAATAGTCCCTAGTGCTGATGTTCATCCCTGTCCAACGCGGAATTTTCGTATGCTCTGTATCAACCTGTCTTACGTCACCCAGGCTAGGTTTTTGTCCCTTGCCATAGTGTTGGTTGCCCCTATATTAATTGCACCTGTTTTCAATGGGCGCGGTCCAATTCTATCGCCAGCAATATATGCCTGTAGTGCTGCCCGTTCACTGGACACTGTTCTCTGTTTCCTTTTTTCAATCCTTGGTAGCTCTCCTTTATGTTGTGGGCCATAAACCTTTCCCTACACTGCTGTGCCACTCACTCGGTGAGTTGTTCCTTTGCCTGTGAGCGTCTCTTCTTGTCGGTCAATGTTGTCCCATCCGAAATTTTGTAATGGCATTAGGTTGAACAGTGACTGGCAGAAAGAGTTTCTGATTCAAGGGAGATCCAAGCTTTTGGAGGCACAAAGCGGGTCATTTTTCTCGAGCTGCGAGTATGAAATCCCATAACCAAGCTTGGGCAATGTTTTGATGATTTCAGCAGCATAGGGCAGCACCAGATGCTTTGGTGGCTTCTGTTGGCCAGCTGCTACAGGGTAAATCAAGTCATGACTCTCAGTGATGTTCTCTTCATATAAAGATCATCAGTCAGTAGGTCAACAAGTAATCTTTCCAGGTCAACAGGTACCGGTTGTGTCATGTCTGAGGGATGGTATGGCCATAGAGCGTCTCTCAGATTTTCTGTGATGGCTGAACGAATATGTCTTGAGACCCAAACAATAATCTTGTTCTTGTCGGAAGATTTACTTTTCCATAGCTTATGGTCCTTCTGCAACTTTCGATTCTCCAACACTACCTGGACTATCTGGAACGACAAACAATTTACCTCTTCGCTAGATTTGAAATAATGTGAATCACGAAATTCAGATTCGAGCCTTCTCTTGAGGTTCTGTTTAGCTGATTTTACAATTGATTCTACTCGTTTTGACAGAAGTATTTCGCTGACGACCGTGCCTCTCCTCCTGGATCAGTCTTTGTGTAAAGCGTGTAGCAAGAAGTGTGGTAATGGGATTCAGCACAACTTGTGACAGCAAGCAGTTTTTCATCTGATTTTTCGACAGCACATTGTCACAGACGTTGGTCAACTCTAATCTGTGAGGGTTTTATGAGTCTTTCACATGTCTTTTAGCCCTTCTGGTATTTAACCTTTTCATAAACCCGTGACTCAGATAATGATCTTTAGTGAGTTCGTGCTGACACAGGGCCACTGTCACTGAGGGTATTATCTGCCCTCCACTTCAATGTCGCTAAGCCACACACCCCCACCCACCCTTAAGTGTGAAAAGGCTACCACATCTCCTATGGTACACCACATCCTCCCTCTGCAACTTGGTCAGCATTATCTAGTATCAGAGCATAGTTTCTTGTCCCAGCTGCATGCAAAAGACATCGCCAGGAATCATGGTTCTGCGGTGTTATCAGGTGCTCAGTCTTTGCATCTGTTGAATCTGAATGAATTATGCATCCGCGTTCGTGTGGTCTGAAACCCTCTAGTTGGTCACTTACGGATTGATGCCATCAGTCTGAAAAAAATTAATATAAAATTATTGATTTACTGTTTGACAATTTGAAAGTGTATTAGCCAGTCAGACTCACCTGGGCGACCAATGCTCATAGTGATAGGTAGCTTTCTTTGTCAGATCACCATCTCTTATTATCCCCAGAATAATGAAAATCTTTCATGTAAAACAAATAATTCACGTTTCTTGGCTTTATGTCACATGCTTTACTTGCTTTTACATTAACATAAGCTACTCGCCTAGCCCTATCTCTTGACCAACCATCTGTTGACCAAGTTTTAACTTCCAGTCTGCAGTAATAAGGGTGTTACGAAACTCTCTAGTTCATAACCACATCACCAGAAAGCGGCTATTTGGTGGGTGTTAAATTGCTCATAAAAGACGGTGATCTGACAGAGAAAGTTACCGATTCTGCAATGCTATCACACATCTTCTATCACTAGAGGTATAGACCGTGTCAAAAATCACCATGACCAGTCGTCACCCTGATGAGCCTGACCGACCTCCTGGCTCACTGACTATATGTTTACGGTTGAATTTACCATTTGCCTTCGGAATTAGACACATTTCGTTGGCATATATTACATTCTTAACTCTTTATCAACCTAACGAATCGCCACCATTCTGGTGCATAGAGAGCAGAATAGATAAAAACATAGATATTTATTGTCTCTCCGAGTGTGTTATAGGGGGTCAGCTTAACCTGCTCGCAACAACAATATCGCTACATAGGCCTACCTGTTCGCGTTATTGATCTGTTGATTTCATGTTGTCTTCAAGATTTTAGGACCACGCACGGTAGAACTCATTGCCGCTGACAAGCTTACTCTGCAAGCAATGCAGCAACCTTTGTTATCCCAGTAACTTAGCTACCTCCAAGGTCATGGCAATGATATCAGTGGATGTTTCACAAAATATGTGGCGTCTACTTCCGGTGAACATCATAACGAACTGGTTGGTATTTTGTCATCGATCCATTTTCAGGAAATAATGGCAAAATTTGTGGCGGCCAAATTAGAAATCAGGCCCACTTTTCAATATTAGTGATAATATATTAACATGGTATGTATCCGCTTACACTTCATCCGAGCTCAGAGGGATGGTCTTTGCGTCTTCATCTGAATGCCTTACAAAGCAGAACTTAACTCGCTTCCATTGCTCGTACTTGGGGAATCCCATAGTAGAAATTGGGCTGTAAAAGGTTTTGACCGCAAATTCAATCAGGGAGATCCGGTTCATAGGCAGGAATATCATTGTGAACCTATCAGGAGGGATTGTAGGCATCTTACAAACTCAGTCGGCACTCTCTAGATGGACACATTTATATAACCGCCATGCCCATATTAGTGTGCTAACCGGAAGGTTGTACAACCTTGGTTTAGATGCCAAATCTCATGTAAATAATGAAACCCATCGAGGAAGCAGCAACATCATGATGTCCTTCTAACACTTAAAAGATTCAAATTATTTTCTGCTGACCAAATGTCTAACACATTGTCTAACAGCATAACAAATGATTTTGCTACAGTCGTGATTGAGTAAGCAGTTCTTAATGCAGACGAAGTTGGCCGTGAACAACTGAATACTTTTGTAGGAGAAAACCGTGTAAAGTCAACTGAAGGAAGTCCTCATTTAATATTTCGTCACGCATTGCATACAACAAAGCCTCAAACATTTTCCACTCTTTATATGGTTCAACATCAAACAAAGAACAAAGACACATATGTCGTAATTAAAGCCGACAAAACTACATTACAGCGCATTATTACTTCGTATGACGCGAGGAGGACTGTGGAAGACTGTGAATTTGAACACAATTGTGTGTCACGAACCAACATCAGTTTCACTTGCTCTAGCTGGGGTTAATGGGAATCTGAGGACGGAAAGGAAATCTGTAATGATAGATGTGTTAACACGTGATATCGACTGTCCATCTACAGTTGTACTTGATGAAACACCATCTCTCGTGATTGATGCTCAGGAACGGCATATGGCACGAGGGAAACTTCTGGGATGTAAAACATTTGGAGATCTTGGAGACAACATTGTTCGACAAGGGGGTTCATCTGGTGAGCATTGACACCTCTTTTAACAGGTATCGTCAGTGCTCTATTAATGGTTTGATGAGAGTGAAAGGCTTTAAAGGCTACAGACTAATCCGTAAAATAATTGAAGACTGATCTGTGCCACTCCCCGTAATTGGTCAAACTTTCTTACGCTTTTCGAAAATAAGGCACACTTAGTTCACTTCCTTGTAGAGCAACTCATTTTAGCTTACCACAATTCAGAACAATTCTCATATCTGGAGCGTTCAATGAGGAAGATCGGATAAAGTCATCATGCGTATCCCTAAACATTAGTGAGTTGCCAGCTGAGCACGAAGAAACCGATACAGGAATCTTACTTCATTGCATCGTTACAGCACATGCTTCTGTTGTTGTGTCTGCACAGGAAGGCGATGCTTTTATTCTTGTCTTGGCACATTATGACCAAATGCCTTACGTTAAGTTCTGGATGAATATTGGGGCATCATAAAATCCATAATATATTCATGTGCACAGTATTCATGGGGAACTCTACTCGTTAGTTTCTAAAGAGGAAATTCAAAGGAGTGTCGCTTTTCAACCACTAACAGGTTCCATATATAGATGGGCATAGCAAGACAACTGCCTGGAAAGCGTTCATCGATAATCATGAGTTCTTATGTAAACTGTGCATCAATGACCTAGAAAATGACACCATCCGATCTGCAGAAATATTTATCTGTAAGGTACAATGCACCCACTGAGGATAGTTGTGATGAAGCTATGACACACTTGCTCTTTAACCCTTTCATGACGAAGCCGTACAAGACCAGTCTCTATGGTGGTCTTCAGGAATGCCCATTTGCAGGCCAAGCGAAGACTATTTTTGCAAATTTATCCCTGGAATCACTGGCTCGATAACAGAGCCAGTCATTCCAGTGGTAAATTTGCATAAAAATCTTCTCTTGGCCTGCAAATGGACACTCAATAAGTAAATATTTTAATTTTTTGAGCAAATCTAGTCATTAAATTGTTAAGTGTCGGCCACCAGAAGCCTTGTCGTCAAGGAGGCGTGCATTTTCTAACATATACAGTTCATTTAAACATATTATATGTATATAGGAGCAACTGAGATAGTTTTATTAATCATATTATGTTTAAAATGTGTCATGGCTTTGATTGACTGATTGAAACAAAACTGCATTATGCGACCAGCCTTTGAGTATGGTACAGAGAGAATCCCTCCAGAAATATTTAAAATCTAAACTAGAATGCACCCGAGGGAGATGCTGACTCACGCCTTTGCGGTCTGGCTTGACATGGTACTTAGTGACTCCCCTGACACAAATAGGTGAGTTGTTGAGCTAAAATTCAAAGCAAACATAAGCTGTCCCAATATGAAGGCGCGTGCTAAATGTTGTGATTCTAACTTCTCGCATTCCAGAGTCATGGCCAAAAATGTGTTTCGGGATGCACTAAGTAACCTCCATTTTGTACCCTTTGATCCCAAACTAAAGGAGTTTCGAGCAACCCATAATATCAATGTATGTGCCCAATTTTGTATTCTACCTACTTGTGTCCCGGATTTATGGCCAAAACCGTGTATTTCGGGATGCACTAAGTGACCCAGTGACCTCGATTTTTGACCCTTTGATTCCAAAGTAAAACAATTTCTAACAAATATCAATGCATGTGCCGAATTTGGTGATTCTAGCTACTCACGCTCCTGATTTATGGCTAAAACTGTGTATTTCCGGATGCACTAAGTGACTCCGTGAACTCGATTTTGACGTTTTGTGCCCTAACTAAAAATTATTCTAGCCACTCATAATATCAATATATGTTCCAAATTTCGTGATTGTACATTATCAGATTTCCGAGATATCGCGCGGATAAACAGACAGCCACTCACCCTTCCACGCACGTACGCACGCACGCACGCACGCACGCACGCACGCACGCACGCACGCACGCACCCATGCACGCACGCACTCTCTCTCTTTCGCCCCCTCTCTCTCACACACACACGCATGCGCACGCACGCACGTACGCACGCTCCCTACACCGATCTTAATCCCTACGTCAGAGAGATGTCTAGGGTGACTCGCTAACAGGTGCGTATTGGACCCGCGTGAGCATAGTCCAGTACTGCCTCCCACGTCAAATTATCGATGGGGAGATGTGTGTTTCAAATGTTGCCAAATTTTTGGGAGCAATATTTGTTTATTTTAAATACAATGGCAGGCATAAGATGACAAATAGTAAAGAATCACAGGAACATCTATCTGTACGTTATCATTCATTAGCTAATAAATATGCACATGCTACATGAAAACCCATTGTGAGACTCCTGTTAATTTTTTTAAAAACAATTTGATTGATAGTAACAGCTTATAATTTTAAGTTCTAACTTAGGATTTTTTGTTTACAAACACTAGATTTTAATTTCAGTTTAACCCGGTTCTTGTTTATTTAATCACATTCTTGGATAGAATTATCTTTCAGCGTCGCCCCTTAATATGATTTATTTCCAAAATCTGTGCCTGATTTAGGGTTTTAGATTTAATTTCACAGACTGCACTCCACTCCCATCCTATCTCCGAGAGAAATAAAAGTAATTCTCCCTCCCACCCCTCCTTTACACAGCATGCAACAACAGGCAATGCATAGGCCTCCATCAATATCTTAATTTTTTATTATTTCAGGGTTTTTTACTTTCATTTTGCAACCCTTAGGGGAAGCACATCTATGGAAAGTGAAATGACGCAAATACACCTAGGCGTGAGTGGCCAATTTACAAACTGAACGAACGAACGAAGTTGTTGTCACTAAATGTAGGTCAAAATATTTCCAAAATAAAAAAAAAGATGTTTCATATTTAGCTCTCTTGAAGATAGGGTTCCAGGGAATATAGATTGAAATTTCTGCTTTTCAAGTTTCAAAATATTCAACAGAATATGCTATGCATCGCACAGAATTTACCTCTTCCGAGATTTGTCGTTGAAAGGGTTAATAGTCTGTAAATGATTTGCCCTCACCACATTCATGCATGAACATGGAACTGGTTCAATTATTTCCCGCTCGTATCGCACGCTACCACCCACCCACATCAAACCACCTCTGCAGAGTAGCCCCCCCCCCCTTCATATGACGTCCAAATGAACTGTGTGATGTGTACAATGACATCATAATGAATGACGTCATGAATGACGTCGATAAGTGCGTCATGAACGCATATTTGAGGGCGGGCTATGCGTTGCTGTACAAATTGTTGGCTTTTACTATTTAATAATTAATCTGTTGAATATTTTGAAACTAACTTGAATGGGCGCTGTTGCTGCCATAGGCAGCAACAACACCCTATCAAATTAGTTACAACATATTCAACATGTTCCCTGTATAGTTTTCAGGAAATTGATAGCTAGGGCATTTGTGGATTGATCAATCCCAACACGCCGAGGTGTGGGTGGAGCTTAGCTAGTTATGGGCGGGGCATAGCTAAAAATGGAAAGGTCTATTCTGGATCACCCATCACTGTTTAATAATAATAACAACTAGATCTGTTCCATGAACAGATATACGGCTTCCAAGAATACCTGCACTTGAACTAGATATTCCTTTCTTGTACTTCATGTACAATCTAGTTATCTGGTGAAACTCCGTTTTTCTAGAACTTCTTTAGATACTATTTCTTGTCTTTCTGATCAATCGCCTAGGTGGTTTTGGAGACGATCTATATACACAAAACTGGTCACAAAATCAGCTAGATGATTGGTCATTCAGCAGTAAACAGGTTAATCAGGGATTTCTTTGAACACTAAATCTGGTAACATGGAACCAGTTTGACTGTTCTATACATGGTGCTTCGGGAGAAGTGGATAAATTAAATTTTTTACCCACAGTCCCCACACCCTGGGGTTCATGATAAAATTAATAAAGTGTCATGCAAATCACTGGCCAGATGTGCAATCATCTCCAAAGTTTCAAGTTTCTATCTGATGTGGTCTAGGAGCAGTTGCATTACAATTGATTGGTGCCCACTTTTGAAATTTTGACCCCGCCTCCCACCCTCAGTTTGACCCAAGATCAAAATAATTCCTTGTACTGTAGACTACTTACCATTGGCTTGAAAATGATATGCAACATGACCTTTGGAAAAATTTTGACACACATTTCCCACCCCCAGGGCCCTGCCCCCGGGGTCATGCCAAAATTCCAAAAGTGTCATGCAAATCCCTGTCCACATGTGCAATGATACCAAAGGTTTCAAGCTTCTATGTGAAATGGTCTAGGAGGAGTTGTGTAACAATCGATTGGTGCACACTTTTGATCCCCATTACCCTCAGTTAGACCCAAGATCGAAATAATTCCGTGTACTGTAGTCTACTCATCATTGGCTTCAAAATGATATGTGACATGACCATGTTTGGATAAATTACATTTTTGACCCATAGTCCCCACCCCCTGCGTCATGACAACATTTCAAAAGTACCATGCGCATTCCTCGCAATATGTGTAATCATACCGAAAGTTTAAAGGTCTGTGAAATGGTCTAGGATGAGTTGCATTACAATCGATTGGTGCCCACTTGTGTCCCCCCGCCCCCTACCCTAAGTTGGTCCTAAGATAAAAATAATTCCTTGTATTGTAGTCTAGTCATCATTGGCTTGACAATGATATGTGACATGAATACCTTTGCATAAGTGAAATTTTTTACCCACAGTCCCCACCCCCTTGGCGTCATGACAAAATTTCAAAAGTGCCATGCACATCCAGGCCATATGTGTATTCATACCAGAAGTTTCAAGTATCTGCGTGAAATGGGCTAGGAGGAGTTGCAATGGTAGCTCTTTTAAATAGACTGTTAAGATTGCCTTTCTGTTGCAATTTTTTAATTTGTACCAGAAACTTTAAATTTTCTCATGGAAAATAGCCATTTCTGGACCAAGAGAAGACTATTTTGAAAGTTTACCACTGGAGTGACTGGCTCGGTTATTGAGCTAATCATTCCAGTTGTAAATTTTCATAAATAGTCTTCTCTTAGTTTGCAAATGGACATTTCGCAAGACCATTTCAGATGCACTGAAGAACGGGTAAAGGGTGAAATCTAAAGTTGTCACCAACTGATGTAGCTAATTGAGACAGGAACTACTTTTACTGTCACGCTTCTAGTATTGAAACACACCACGCATTTGTCAACTCAAAAAAACTGGATAGATATTATTCTGAAACTGGTTGGAGGGCTTGGGTAGGGATATATGACGGCTGTGGCCACAGTTTCCAGTCAAATTTCTTTCAATACATTCATCAACTTACGCAATACTTCTAGTATTATCAGGAAAATAAGATTTTAGCACTTTAGGGTTCAAAGTGTTAAAAGCTAAATCACTAATCCGCTCTATTAAGAGAAAAGTATAATAGCGCATTTAAGCATGCAAGATCACTCAAGCCTGTTTATAATGGGCACTGTATGGTCCATCAAAAAGTGGTTGTTAAAGACAGATAGTCGGTTAATACAACTTATTCGCTATACTATGCAGCGTTTTTGGACCAAAAGATGGTGGTTGCTTACGGCTTCTCGTCATACCACCACCCCTTTTAAAGAATAACCATCTTTTGGCGCCAGAGCACTGTTCGTCATGGGTAATACATATCTTCCTGGTTATAAGCCTGAATTTCCATCTGATGGAGCTTTATCATGAAAGCTATATAAAATCATCATTACTAGATTGACCTTTTTTCCGCTGATGCCTAAATATTTAAGATATTATTGTGTGCTCTGACATCTATGTTGTTGAATTATTTGTAATGTGTTTGACTGAAAGTTGTTCCTCCCGCAGCAATGACCTTCAGTCAAATTATTTTTAAAGAAACAACTCAGTCTACCAAACCATGTTGCTAAATAAACTTGGACATTTGGCTACAAGGAACAGGAGTGTGAAATCTGCTCGACGGCGGAAACTGTAACAGATCTAACCTGTCTATTAAGGAACACCTCTGAAATTAGACCTTTGCTATATATGATGTAGTAATTTCGGAAGTTCATATCTCGGACGTTTATGGACAGATTATCTTCTACTTTTCAAACACTCAAACAAGGTCATAGCAATCCAGGATCCATGGCTCAAAAGAAGCCGATAGAAGAAGAATAGTAATAATAATAATAATAATAATAATAATAATAATAATAATAATAAAAGAGAATAGTCAGAACAATTTCTAGAAGGATTCCAAGTAAAAGGTAGCATTCTGCAGTATAAAGGTTAATAACATTCTATTATTTTACCAGTAGAAGGGTTAATAGGCAGGAACAACTTTCAGTCAAATTGTTCTGAAAAATAGTCAGCATGTATCCTTAGTATCTACATTAAGTGCAAGTTTTATATTGGCATTACTAAGTTTAAGGGCTAATCCTTAGCATCTACAACTAGATTGAATCAGTCGATGACACGTCATCACAAATCCCCACATTCATTGCTTTGAACCTTTGACACACTACACAACTCACCCCAGCGGATGGAGCCAAATGTAAACGTCTGTTTGCACTCCGCAATCATATGGGTAACTCACATGCAACATTTCGTTGAATTTCGTCCAATAGTGTCCGAGGAGTTGATTTACAATCAATTTCACGACCTTTTGACTCCATCCCACACCTCCTGGGCGCCGGGCCAAATGTAAATACGCTCATCTACTCCACCTCGATATGGGTAACTGGCATACTAAATTTGGTTGAATTCCGTCCAACAGTGCCAGAGGAGTTGCATTACAATCAATTGTGTGCCCTTTTGAGTCCTCCCCAACCCCTGGGGGCGGAGCCAAATGTGCATGTGCCCATCCACTCCCAGTTGATATGGGTAACGCACATACAAAATTTGGTTGAATTCCGTCCAACGGTTTTGGAGGAGATGCATTACAATCAATTTCCATAGGTTAAAATTGGACATTTTGACCTCTCCCACACACCGTGGGGCGAAGCCAAATCTAAATGGCCTTATGCCCTCTGCAATCATATGCGTAACTCAGATCTCAAATTTGGTTGTGTTCTGTCTAACGATTTCAGAGGAGCTGCGTTACAACTGATTTGACCTGTTGACCCCTGCCACGCCCCATAGGGATGGAGCCAAATCCAAATATCGTCTTGCAAAGTGGAATCCTATGGGTAATCCATATACCAAATTTGATTTAATTACACCGAAAGGTTTGGGAGGAGATAGCATGATGGACGCATGGACAGACGGACGGGCGGAGGGACAAACAGACAGACAGACAGACGGAGGCGATTACAATATCCCCAATATTTTATTAAAAAGTGGGGATAATATGTGCTAGTTTTATTTTGGCATTCATAAGTTCATGGGTTAACAGTCCCATGGTCAACTTGCATTAAATGACAATTAAATCCCTATCACATTAATGTATGTATGTATGTATGTCAGATTTATATAGCGGCAATTCCAAACTGAATTGCTCAAAAGCGCTTTACAAAATTTAGAATGCTCTTTGGAAAAGATATGTTTTTAGTAGTGATTTAAATGAGTCAATTTTAGAGCAGTTTCTAATTTCAGGTGGAAGGGAGTTCCAGAATCGCGGACCGGCTCGAGAAAATGCACGATCTCCAGTAGTTAAGTTTGATTTTGGTATGGTACATAGTAATTGTGTGCTAGACCTAAGAGACCTTGGTGCTGCTCTTTGCTGGATTAAGGATGTTAAGTACGGTGGGGCCAGATCATGTAGGCACTTGAACACCAACAAAGCCACCTTGTACCATATACGTTGTCTTATAGGCAACCAGTGCAGCTCCAATAGGACAGGTGTGCTATGATCGAATCTGTTGGTGTGTGTAATCAGTCTAGCTGCTGTATTCAGCGCTCTCTGTAAACGATCTAATTGGCTAGATGGTATGCCTATTAACCACTATACAACATACATGTGACACGTTCAAAAGTGCCAATCTGAGCTCGTGTGATGAAACAACTTAAAGGAAGACATTTTCAACATCAAAATCCTTCAAATCAAAAGTTAAAAATGACCACCTAAATTCTCTGATTTGATTGGCACAGGCGGCTATGCCATAATGGCTATTGAGCTACCTTTAGTTAGCTTAAGTTGCATTCGTGAGTGGCCATGATTGGAACTCTTAAATATATCATCCTCGCATGTTTCGAACGTAAGCCTATTAAAAATAACATTTTAATCACAATTTCTATCATTTATGTGATAGGTCAAGGTCGTATCTTTTGCTAAAATGTGAGGTAAACCTTAATTGTTTAGCTGAATTACTGTGGCCAGATTGATCTCCTTTGTTATCAAGATAGTTCTGATAGGTCTCCCATAACTTATCCAATAGTGTGCTGTGCATATGAATCATGGAAGTTAGTTTGCTAATGTTATGATTTCCCTGTTTTGCGAAGATAATAGTAGGTTAATTAATTACATTAAAATGTTTCTAAAGGTGGTCTGTTACGACCTGTCATACCTGTGGTTTAAGATGCAACATGTTTCACAATAACCACAAATAGCAATGTTTTTTAGAAGCATCACCAATAAGACTCAAGTGGTCCACCTTAGATAGGTAGTCTAATGCATTAGGCTAATTAAGTGCGTAGATGTAGGGTCCTATACTGTAATAGCAATGGGTTTGAGAACCACCACTCAAGCGGTTCACTTACAGAGGTGGTCATAGAACGTATTTGAGCTAAGAGCCACCGTCATCATACATCAGCATCTCTGTCTTAGCGAAAATTGTTACTGTCTCTAAGAGCCCTGTATTTGAGAATCGCCATCAATAAAATTCAAGTGGTCCACTTACATAATATTCAATATTTTCCTGGTTTTTTTTTACAATTATCACATTCAACACGCTATGCAAGCGTATTAATAAATTAATTAATTAATGGAAGTAGCAAAGCAAAACTCGAGTTTCTTAGTATTTCATAATCTATGAACACCAGCCATGCAACAGAAAGCTGTTGCTAGTGGCCGTTGAAACGTTATTAATGCTGGAACATAGCGATCTTTTCCTTAATTTCCGCTAATTTTTACAAGTTGCATGTGCCAAGCACGCTATGTAATCGTATTAATAATTAATGAACTAGTAACAATTGTAACACATATCTCAGCTGTCTTAGTATGTGTAAACCTCTGAATACGACCCTTGCAACACAAATCTCTTGCTACTAGTCCTTGCAAAGTTATTAAGACTGAAACAGAGTGATTAATCCAAATATTACCAGAATGTATGTAAGTTTCGCGTTCAAATGCTGCTATGCGTTATGTAATTGTAGTAATTTTTCATCAACTAGCAGGAATAGCACCACGCAACTGATATCGTTTAGTATTTCATAGCGTTAGAACATGACTGTTGCAACAAAAACATGTTGTGGTTAGCAATTGTAGACGTATTAGGGCTGGAACAATATGATATATTCTATATCATCACATAGTTGATGCAACGCTATCTCCCTCGTCCCTTCAACTACCCCCCACCCTTCACTCTCTCTCTCTCTCTCTCTCTCTCTCTCTCTCTCTCTCTCTCTCTCTCTCTCTCTCTCTCTCTCTCTCGTTTCAACCTTATATCTGCGTGGCTGTTATCAATAAAACTCAAGTGGTCTACCCTAGATAGGTATTCCTATGCATTAGGCTAAATAATCGCTTAGATGGGTGGTCCTATGTAGGAATAGCAATGTGTTCTTAGCATCACAACTCAAGTGGTCCACTTAGATAGGGGGTCATATGCAATAATTGCGCCGCTAATAGTTAAGAACCAATCAACAATAGCTGGGGTTTTTTAAACAACCCGTAATATAGGTCAAGTGGTCCTATACGGCAATTGACCGCTAATGCTTAAACACAACCATCAACATACATCGGCATCTATGTTCTAGTGAACGCTGTTGCTGCCTTCAATGACAATGTTTTCATTGACTAAACTTGGTCAATAAAGGTGTAAATGTCAGCATATATTATAGTACTTTTTCCACTACATTTGTAATAGTTATCCACATACAACACACACGCGCACTGCAAGTGTGTGTTCAGGGGGTGTGGTGGGCGTGGGAGGAGGGGGTTGTGACAGCTGTGTGGACACAATGCAAATGATTTGTCCGCCATGCAATGCATAATAAATAGCATTGTATTCACTCAAAGGTCAATTGCCTATTGTGTAATAAATCTATCTATCTAGCTAACTCTTTAACACTTAAGCTGGCCAAAACGGCTTCTGCGGTAATCTTGGAAAACGTCAGTTTGCATACCAAGAGAAGACTATTTTTGAAACATCAGCCTCTCTCTCTCTCTCTCTCTCCACCCTCATCCCCTCCGTCTCCTGCTCCTCCCCTTCTCCCTTCCCTCAATCCCGCCCTCGCTCCCGCCATCCTCTCCCGCCCTCCCTCAATGCCGCCCTCTCTGTATTATAGTATAATGTGATCCTATTGTATGATGGGCACAAGATGGAATGGTAGCGAGTGCAAAATGCATGCACCAACATCAGCTAATACGTTGATATATGTGTATGATCTCGCAATGTTAAAATGAACAGCTTTGCTTATTTAAAATGTCATGACATTTTATTGCATTTCAAAAATACCCAATTTGTCCCACCCTTTAAACAGCGTGGTCAATGCTTCTGAATTCCAGGTATCTAAGATGATGCTGCTATGGCCGAGAGAAACAACATTCCGCAACATCATCATCAAAAAGAAACATTGGAACACTATAATTTAAAGAACAGCCACAAAATGTGTAGGGGACAATCGAAATTGGTGGGTTAATTTTATGTGCACCTTACGTTAGCCAGAATTGCGGTACAGGCGCACACTTCTTTATTAACGGCAGTGTACAAGTAGTTTGCAATACAGACCCTTTCATGAATTACTATCATTGACTATATAAATTCCAATCTACGGCGCAATTGGGACAAAATCTTACCATCGGTTTTGAGTTCTCTCAGTAATATAGATTATCCAAGCGTGGCGGAATATCAGCCTCAGCGCTTATGCTACAACCCGGCCAAATTGGGAACACCGCTGAATAGACATAGAACATGTACACTTATTTAAAACTTAATTGCATGACCTAGCTCTCAAACAATGAAAAGTTGGAGATATCGCCCTATCTATAAAACTAACATCGCAATTACTTTGTGAATTGTTACCCGGTTTAGGCTAAACATGGTTTAACATCCTTATTGAATTCCGGCCAATGTGACTGAATTGATAGCAACAATTTAGCAACTGATTCCAGCAACATAATTGTCCAAACACACTCCATAATGGCTATTTTATTTTGACGCAAACTAGAGTGCTTAATTACATGTGACAAAATAGCATTGCATACGGGGGTGGGTGGGTGGTGAGCGAATGGGTGGCGAAGCAAGAACTAGTTATATACGCTGATAGAAATGTAAACAAATTCGGGCAATCATCATATTAAATATTTCAGTTCCCTACATATAAATACTCATGACTGAAAGTTGCTGCTACCCTAAATAGCAACAGGTTTCAACAAACATAATACGATAATTGTCAAGCAGGCTACACGATTTCTCACAAAAATCCAGTCTTGTTTCACTACATACAAGCAGTTGTGGCAGAATTTCACTAGTTTCTTCAGCCCACCTGTAAGGAAACGGGTTAATTTTGCATTTGGAGGTTTATTGATATCACTTCTCCGACTATCTATTTAACCCTGCTCAATGCATCGATTATCTATTTATCCCTGCTCAATGCTCAATTCATCACCAGTTCCTGGAAAAATGCGCTAGCTGGTTACTTAAAAACAATTTGACTGAACGTAATTGTTTCCTTAGGTAGCAACAACATTCAGTCAACGTTCTTTCAAAACATTAAGTTGGTTCTCCGCACAACTATCTTCAGAAATAAAAGCGCTTTTAAATCGATCATTGGATAAATAATTGTCTTGAGATCAGTGCGAAATTGAAATGCTAGCCTTTTCTATGCAGGGTAATTATCACCCCCACCCACCGTCGTTTGACACCTATCATTGGTCTCATTCATTCTTTACATGAGACTAAAACATTTCATGATTGCTTGTTCAAATGAATAAACAGTGTAACAGTCTATTTCATTCTATTTTCAGAACAGTTATCAAAGAAACCTAAAACGATTTGGCTGATGTAAAAAACCCAATTTGGCTGCATGTTGTTGATACCCTAGTCAACAATAATTTTCAGTATATTTCTGTTCGGAATCGACATTATAATTCTGTCAATAACGATCTCATTGGGCGTTTAAGTATGTGTCAGTAAAGGCGGGTTAATACAGGGCAGTTGAAAAAAATAAATGATTTTGGAGACCGAGGCTCATAATTTGCCATGAACGTAAAAATAATAATGTTACTGTCCATCGATTGACCTTAATGCACTGCATATGCAGCTATGCACATCAGTGAGATCTAACTCAGATAAGCCCTCTGACACAGCTCGTCAAAGACTGCCTGGTGTGCGCATTCTTTCAAAGTGCTATCGCATGAAGAGAGGGACATAGAATTATTAAATAACTTAAGGTACTCTATAATGTAATCTCGTTCCAAATGAATCTTTAAAATACTGAATATGCCCCATAGTCTGATGGGACCAGTTAGTGAGCGTTGTTGTTTATTTATTACAGTCATAAAAACATAGAGGTATCCATTGCCACCAATGCCCTCCGATTTCTAGCTATGCTAGACAGGATTATAATGTCCATCAATTGTACAAATTGTAAGCCCTATGTCCTTAACATTTAACCCTTTAATGACTAAATCTTGTCAAAAAAACTAAACATTTTCTTGTCTTATTGCAGTCCAAAAAAATTGTATTTTGAAATTTTGCCACTGGAATGACTGGCTCGCTTACCGAGCCAGTCATTCCAGTGGTAAATTTTCAGAAATAGTTTCCACTTGGCCTACTAATCGACATTCCTCAAGACCCCTGCAGAGGCCGGTTTGGCTGGCTTCATCATAAGAGGGTTAAGACCCTATGTTTTTAACATTATGTTGAATATTTTGAAACTATTTCACCAGGCGTTGTTGCAGCAGCAACACACAGTCAAATTAGTTTCAAAATATTTTTGAAAGTTTAAAGGTCTCTGTGAAATGGTCTAGGACGAGTTGCGTTACAATCGATTGGTGCCCACTTTTGTCCCCGCCCCCTACCCTAAGTTGGACCCAAGATAAAAATAATTCCTTGTATTGTTGTCTATTTATCATTGGCTTGACAACGATATGTGACATGACCACCTTTGCATAAATTAAATTTTTTATCCAAGTCCCCACCCCCTTGGCGTCATGACAAAATTTTAAAAGTGCCATGCACATCCATGGCCATATGTGTAATCATACCAGAAGTTTCAAGTTTCTGCGTGAAATGGGCTAGGAGGAGTTGCAATGGTAGCTCTTTTAAATAGACTGTTAAGATTGCCTTTCTGTTGCAATTTTTAAATTTGTTCAAGAAAATGTAAATTTTCTCATGGAAAATATTTATTCCTAGACCAAGAGAAGACTATTTTGAAAATTTACCACTGGAGTGATTGGCTCGGTTATCGAGCTAATAATTCCAGTTGTAAATTTTCATAAATAGTCTTCTCTTAGTTTGCAAATGGACATTTCGCAAGACCATTTCAGATGCACTGAAGAAGGGGTAAAGGGTGAAATCTAAAGTTGTCACCAACTGATGTAGCTAATTGAGACAGGAACTACTTTTACTGTTACGCTTCTAGTATTGAAACACACCACGCATTTGTCAACTCAAGAAAACTGAATGGATAAGATTCTGAAACTGGTTGGCGGGCGTGGGTAGGGATATTTGACTGCTGTGGCCACAGTTTCCAGTAAAATTTCTTTCAATACATTCATCAACTTACGCAATACTTCTAGTATTATCAGGAAAATAAGATTTTAGCACTTTAGGGTTCAAAGTGTTAAAAGCTAAATCACTAATCCGCTCTATTAAGAGAAGAGTATAATAGCGCATTTAAGCTGCAAGATCACTCAAACGTGTTTATAATGGGCACTGTATGGTCCATCAAAAAGTGGTTGTTAAAGACAGATAGTCAGTTAATACAACTTATTCGCTACACTATGCAGCGTTCTTGGACCAAAAGATGGTGGTTGCTTACGGCTTCTCGTCATACCACCACCCCTTTTAAAGAATAACAATCTTTTGGTGCCAGAGCACGTGTTCATCTTTGGGTAATAAATATCTTTCTGGCTACAAGCCTGAATTTCCATCTGATGGAGCTTTATCATGAAAGCTATATAAAATCATCATTACTAGATTGACCTTTTTCCGCTGATGCCTAAATATTTAAGATATTATTGTGTGCTCTGACATCTATGTTGTTGAATTTTTTGTAATGTGCTTGACTGAAAGTTGTTCCTCCCGCAGCAATGACCTTCAGTCAAATTATTTTTAAAGAAACAACTCAGTCTACCAAACCATGTTGCTAAATAAACTTGGACATTCGGCTACAAGGAACAGGAGTGTGAAATCTAAAGTTGTCGCCATAAGTCTGCTCGACAGCGGAAACTGTAACCGATCTAACCTGTCTATTAAGGAACACCTCTGAAATTAGACCTTTGCTATATATGATGTAGTAATTTCGGAAGTTCATATCTCGGCCGTTTATGGACAGATTATCTTCTAGTTTTCAAACACTCGTTCATCTATGCCCACGCTGATATGACAAAGGTCATAACATTCCGGGATCCATGGCTCAAAGGAAGCCGATAGAAGAGGAATAGTAATAATAATAATAATAATAATAATAAAAGAGAATAATCAGACCAATTTCTAGAAGGATTCCAAGTAAAAGTTACGAGACTGTTTGACCAATCAAGGTTTTGCGAACAAATTTCATTTGCCGCCATTGACTTATTATATTCCCCAAATTTTAGCCAGATCGCTTCAGAAGTTCCAGAGGAGAAGATTATTTTGTCATTCATGACGTCATCAAGATGGCCGCCAAATCCCTGAGTGCATCATGTTCTCTTTGATTAATTTCGATCCTAGTTGGTATCTAGAACATAGCTACCGAGTCTTGTATTGATTGACCTGCTGGTTTTGGAGCTTTGGTTCAATCTACTTGCTGGAAATGGCTGGCGGCGGAATAATAATAATAATAATAATAATAATAATAATAATAATAAACAGAACAATCACTCTAGTCTTCCAGAGCTTCGCTCTTGGAAGCCTAATAAACAGAACAATCACTCTAGTCTTCCAGAGCTTCGCTCTTGGAAGCCTAATAATAATAATAATAATAATAATAATAATAATAATAATAATAATAAACAGAACAATCACTCTAGTCTTCCAGAGCTTCGCTCTTGGAAGCCTAATAATAATAATAAACAGAACAATCACTCTAGTCTTCCAGAGCTTCGCTCTTGGAAGCCTAATAATAATAATAATAATAATAATAATAATAATAAACAGAACAATCACTCTAGTCTTCCAGAGCTTCGCTCTTGGAAGCCTAATAATAAACAAAACAATCACTCTAGTCTTCCAGAGCTTCGCTCTTGGAAACCTAATAATAATAATAAGCAGAACAATCACTCTAGTCTTCCAGAGATTCGCTCTTGGAAGCCTAATAATAATAATAAACAGAACAATCACTCTAGTCTTTCAGAGCTTCGCTCTTGGAAGCCTAATAATTATGATAATAATAATAATAAACAGAACAATCACTCTAGTCTTCCAGAGCTTCTCTCTTGAAAGCCTAATAAACAGAACAATCACTCTAGTCTTCCAGAGCTTCGCTCTTGGAAGCCTAATAATAATAATAATAAACAGAACAATCACTCTAGTCTTCCAGAGCTTCGCTCTTGGAAGCCTAACAATACACAGAACAATCACTCTACTCTTCCAGAGCTTCGCTCTTGGAAGCCTAATAAACGGAATAATCACTCTAGTCTTCCAAAGCTTCGCTCTTGGAAGCCTAATAATAATAATAAACAGAACAATTACTCTAGTCTTCCAGGGCTTCGCTCTTGGAAGCCTAATAAACAGAACAATTACTCTAGTCTTCCAGAGCTTCGCTCTTGGAAGCCTAATAATAATAATAATAATAATAATAATAATAATAATAATAATAATAATGATAATAATGATGATGATGATTTCCTTATATACTAATAACGACGATGACGACATCCATGGCAATATTGGGGATGATAGTAATGTTGATGGGCGCGGCGACGATGACATTAGCAGGGGCTGTCTCGCAATTAGCTTAATGCAGGATTATGTTCCTAATTCTCAAAGGGCATCATGCAGAGTAAGAATCGTGGTGATAACTTTGAAAACAAGTTGACTGAAAGTTGTTGCCACTCAGGACAGCAACAACATTCAATCAAAATATTTTAAAGCAATTATCTTGCATGCCCTCTTGAGTTCTCTTGGGAGCGGCGTGGCATGGATTTTAAAATGAAATAAGAGAGATCACGGTTACGAGTGCGCACGTCTCAAAGTAGGGCTATTAAGCACTGAGCTGGGAGTGAGTTAGGTTAAAGGCTACCATGCAGATAAGCTGTTCTATATCATGAAATTAATTTGACATAAATGATGTAGCTGCCCAAGAGAGAGAAAGGGGGATAGGATGGAGGGAGGGAGAGAGGGAGGGAGACAGAGAGAGAGAGGAAGGGAATGAGAGAGGGAAGTGGGGGGGGGGGTGGATGGAGGGCGGAGAAAAAGAGTGGAGGATAGAGAGAGGAGGGAGAGACGGTTGGGAATAAGGAAGGGGAGGCAGGAAGGAGAGAGAAGCAGAGAAAGAGAGAACTAGTGGAAGGGGGTGAGGGAGTGAGGGAGGGCGGGAGTGAGAAGGAGGGAGAGGGGGGGGGTTGCGTGTGAGGGATGGAGAAAGCGAGAGAGAGAGAAATGAAAGGGAATGAGGGAGAGAGAGAGAGAACAGTCAATGGCACGCGTGCAAGAGAGAGAGAGAGAGAGAGACGGAGAGAGAGAGCGAGAGGGGTGAGAGGAGAGAGGGTGGAGGGGGAGAAAGGGGGTGGGAGGGGAAGAGGGCGAGAGAGGGAGAGGGCAAGAAAGAGAGGGGAGGGGGGAGAGAGTGGGAATGAGGGAGATGGTGAGATGGGGAGGGTGGGAGGGAGGGAGAAAGGAGGGAGAGAAAGAGAAGCAGAGAATGAGAGAGCTATGGGGAGGGGTGAGTGAGAGAGAGGGAGTGGGGGAGGGAGGGGAGAGAGAGAGAGATAGCGCGCGTGAAAGAGAGAAATGAGAGGGAATGAGCGAGAGAAAGAGAGAGAGAGAGAGAGAGAGGGGGGGGGGCGGGGCGGGGGAGAGTGGAAGAGGGAGAACATCGTCGTGTCGTG